>JAVQJL010047465.1:0-14175 GCA_036024295.1 Nannoperca obscura
ACACGCACACGCACACGCACACGCACACGCACACGCACACGCACACACACACACACACACACACACACACACACACACACACACACACACACACACACACACACACACACACACACACAAAGAAAATGAACCAAAGCACTGAAACATGTCCTATTTGAACAGAAACATGGCTTATCTGCTGCTGTAAAATAACAGAAAACAAACCACTGATCTAGCACTACAACTGAAGCAACACCACAATGAACAGGATGCAAACAACCACAGAAAAGTTTTTTGTTTGTTTGTTTCAACAAATCCACTTACTCTCCTAGACTTGTTTCACAAAAGACGGAGGCAGCAAAGGAAAGAAGAAAACAATCTTCAGGTGAGACCGGGAGCTGCTGAAGTCTGCAGCATATTTAATAGTTCGCTAAACACAGGGCTGAGGCCGCTTACAAATCACATCCACTGATTCGGGTGGTGGAGAAAATGGAAAATAACAATGCATATATGCAACAAATAGGACACAGCTCAACCTTTTCAAGACAGATTGAAGATTCATATTTCTTGCTTTTGCATCAGCTGATAGAAATGTGGACCCCAGCCCTGATAGGGTGCTACATTAATACCAACCATGTTAAATTTACATTAGTGTGTGTGTGTGTGTGTGTGCGTGCGAGAGAGAGAGTCTGAAGGTTGTTGAAGGTTAAAGAGTCGTGAGGTTCAGCATGGTTTGAATCAAAAATAATCTATTTTAGTGCAGAATTATAGGAATTAAGTAAAGTAAAATGTGATATTTGACTGAGATGTTCTTTGACATTGAAAGGTCATAGAGGACCTTCAGCGCCATATGTGTGTATTACCTCCTTTTGCTCCACCTGTAGTGCTGACTTGAGAACTTCTCGTAACTGAGTCAGCTGTTTCCTTTCCTCATCCTGCACCTGCTTTATCTGTCGTAAAGGAAAGAGCGAGAAAACAGAAGCACGTGACGCATACGCGATCGAAATGTCAGGGGTCAAGTGAAGGAAAGGACCAGAGCTGCTGGTTTTTCTCACCGTGTGCAGATCCGTGGCCAGTTTTTCTATGGAAGGTTTCAGGTTGTCGACGGCTTTCAGACCGTCCTGAAAGAAACTGAACAGGAAGCACGAGATTTTAACATATTGCGAGCATATTAGCATCACAGAACGGCCACAGAGTGGGTCTGGATGTACATGTGAGTCACTTAAAATTGTATAAACTGACACTTTTCAGGCCACATGACAACATTGGTTAATCACAAATCAAAAACACTGCCCTCAACACATTTCCCAACGGAACATGTTTTTCTGGTTCACTCCAAACCAAAGCAGATTAAGCGGGTATAGGATTTGTAGATCTTACTTGCACTGTGCGTGGAAGTACTTGATGAGGTTCTGCAACAGGTCCACCCCCTTCTTGATTTTGATCTCATTGACTTTGAGGAGATACTGTAAACATATTGAATTCAGATTTAGTCCGGAAGGGTGAGGCCGGGTTCAGTCAGAGGGAACGGCAACTCGGTCTCCATCTCAAACATGTACATAACTTTCATCTCGTATCCACTTCAAAAGTATAGAAATCTTCATCGTTCAAGCAAAACATCAAAGAGGCTCAGACCACACAAACACGAATGTAATCTAAGATTTGTATTCCAAAACGCTATGAAGTCATTCTGAAATATATATTTAAAGAAAATTGTGATCTGACTCCCAATCATTAGTCCGACTAACCTCACACATCTGCAGCTGGAAGAATCTCCTCTCCTTCTCCATCTCTTCAGCGATTTCCGCCCCACTGATTTCCGTCCTGATCATCCCGTGCTGCCTCGCATGCTCCTTCTTCTCCTTCTCTATCTTGGTGCTGGTAGGAAGTGACATCACAGGGGTCAAAGAGCACACAGAACGTCCACGACAGCACCGCAAATGCACCAAAAGTGTGGTATTGTGTAAAATCAGCCCTCTTGCTAGCAAATAAAAAAGCTGCCTTGTTGGGGGAAGCTGGTTGCCTAAGAACGGTTATGGGTTAGTTGGTTCAAGGTTAATTTTAACTATAATGTTAGTAATGAATGGGATTTAGGGGATTAGGGTGTAACAGTAATGTCAGTGTGCTTTGCATAACATCTCCTTGTTGTATGATGCTAATAGGACACAATCACTGGTCTTCCTCTTACAACACAGCCATAAAAACACCTATATCACAACTAACTCATCACTGTTAATGGAGGTGTCCTGAAGGCATTGTATCCCCCACAGGGTTAAACAGGTTGCCCTAACTGACTAAACAGAACTAAAGAAGCCATTCAGAGGCACAGCAAAAAGTAAAACCTATTTTACAGCATTGCATTTCCAGATGTTCAATGTACTGAGTGTACACACACAAAATCTGCAGAGGAGAAACATCTGGCTAATTGCACTGGTGCTGCACTGAAGTGATTGGAAAAACAATCTGTGTTGCTTCAACTTGCCAAGAGAGGGGTTAAACTGCACTGAGCTCATCAGTGCTTTTGGAGGGCGTCAACTTTTCCGTTATTAGCAAAAAGCTTGTTAGCAAAATCAAACACTTGTTGTTGTTTCTCACTGATGATGGCAATTCAAACCGCTACATAAATCAGAAGAAATTAGAAAGCAGATGTCAACCACTTACTACCCCTGAGTCAGACTGTTATAATTGTAAGTTAAAATTCCAACAAGGGGAATCTATTTTGATACATAACCGATGCGTGTAGGTTTTATTACGTAGAGATGCTTAAGTTTTGATATGGGTTTAAAAGGGGGTCGATTTAGGAAGCTATGAGCAAATTATGTTCTTGCACTGGTTCTGGTGAAACCCTTTACATGCACTGTTTCCTGACAGTCAGTATTCAGGGCTGATTTTTCGCAAAGACCATAAACTCTGGGGACAGCATCTCGCACAGGCAATCAGGAAAAACACACCACACGCAGGAGGGGAGGAGGCACCAATCCATGCAAAAGGGCATTCTTTTCATATTCCCTACAAAAAGGATGCAGCAGTTTGTTCCCTCTCAGAGAGACGAGTGTGTTGGGGACCACTAGCCGCCTGAAAGTTGTTCAAGTGGATCAAGACAGACTTCACACTGTCATGTTCAACTGTTTGACCTGCAGCTAGGTCTCAGTACACTATGACGAAAACAAATAGATACAAAAAGGCCATTCCAAAACTCAACTTGGAAGTGGTGGGACTGCATGAGCCAACTCAAAACATTGTGATATTATATATAACTACCAACTAGTCTCATTGGAATAATTTGGCATTTGGGGGAATACACTCATTTGGTGGCTTGCTTTGTTTGGTTTGGCTTTTGTTTTTTTGCTAGCCGTTACCCCCTTACTTTAAGACTTTATTCTAAGCTAAGCTAACCGTCTCTTCTACTCTGCCATGTTACTCCCTTTATATTGTGATTCATGATGTCTCACCACTTTAAAAAAGGGAAACAATTGCTCTTATTGCGGATTATTGCTGTTGCACAATAAATATCTAGTGTCCCTCAAGCAAAGTGGTTTAGTCCTTACTTTTAACTGCACACCCTGAATGGGTTTCACACTTGATGCAGCTACATCAAGCTTCAGTTGTATTGTTAATGCTCATTGTTGGGCAGGCAGGATACTAGAAATGAAGCAGAATTTGGCAGGTTAAACTCGTAATTTTGCCAGTGTAAACGAGTACACTGCTGGCCTTTATCAGCACATGAATCTTCCGTCCTGACAGCATGACAGCATCATCAGGGCTGCGACTAATAGAGAGACACACGTTAGCCAGGCTGTTTGGCTGCCAGCCAAACTAACAGTTGCTCAACTGATGATTGGGCTGAGAATCCATTCACTTTCAGTCTTGTCAGTTCAAGGAGTAATTGACCAATTTGGAAATAAAAAGAAAGAAATACTGTACTTTGAGAATACATTATGCATTCAAACTTAGGAAAAATTATCTGATTTTAGTAATTGCATTTCAGAACACTCTTCTTAAATCAACAGCATTCAAAATGAGAAAACTCCCAGCCTGCAGACTGAAAACAGAATTCAAACTCGGGTGTCGGATGCGAAGAGCTTGCAAACCAAATTAGGAAATCAGAATTCAATTCATCTCTCTGTGTCTGTGAATATGAAAACAGTCTGTTATTGTGACAACAGAGAGATCAGAGACAACCACTGATAAAGAAGAGCGGCAGGATGTGTCAGGGTGTTCGGGCGGTTTTCCCAATCAGGCAGAAAACTGAACTCTATTGATGACCTGTGTTTGCCATCAATAGAGTCAAATCATAAGAATAAGTTGGGGCGGTCAGGAACGGTCACATAGCATCCGGCTGAGCTCTCAAAGTCAGTACAAAGCCTGTACTGTCTGATCGAAACGGTTTGCAGAGAAGATGTATTACCCTTTCAGTAAAGAATGTCCTTTGCAGCTTGTAAAATACATGAAAGTGCTATAAAACGTCATGTGTTCTTTGCATGCACAATCACAATGGTATGTCAGCGTGGAGGTGGAAAGGTGGTGAGGGCTGCTTATTCACAGTATCAGGGATGTGTTGACAGACAATCACGGGGGGAGGTTAGAGGGGGAGAGCGGTTAGTCGAGACAGAGACAAGACACGTAGTGCGCATTTCATTTGAACATACTAACTGGCACATTTGTGGCAAGTTAAAACTAGTTTGAGCTGCTACACTGATAAATTCAAGCAGATGATGACTGTATTGTCAATATGTTTTAAGCACTTTCCCCAATTTCCTACAGGTTTCCCCAATTAACTAACAAATCATCAAGTGTCTGGTTCTATTTTCGGAAAATTTATTAAAAGTTGTCCAGAGTACATATATGGTTTCTTACACTTTTGTTTCGTAGTCCTTCCAGGCTTTGTCAAAAGGCTTTTTCAGATCCTGTGAAAAATAACACAAAGCAGAGTCAATGTCAAATCAATAACATTGGTAAATCGATTCATTGTAATTGTAAGTAATATTTGCTCTGGGAAATTGTGACAGGAATGTGTCTCACCGATTAATATGCTACATCCCCTTTGGTTTGTCTGTACAAAACTCCAAAGTAATAAAAACTACAACGAGGTTTTATGAGAGGTTATGTGCCAGACTAGCTGGGCTCAGTGACTTTGTGAGCTAGGCTAGCCATTTCCCCCTGTTTGCAGTCTTTGTGTTAAGCTAAGCTAACTGGCTGTTGGTGGTAGCTTCATACAGTATTTACCTACACACACAAAAATGGTATCCAGCTCTTGATAGGACAGTGATAAGAACATTTCCCAAAATGTAGAGCTATTCCTGTAAATGAAACTATTCTAGATAGATCTGTTCAATGAATCCATTAGCTTCAGCCCTACATGAACAGAAGTCAAATACAAGTTCTAACAATAGGAAAAATGTGGTTTAACATGAAATTGCAAATAATCCGTAAAACTGTGTATACACAAACCATTAGAGCAACCAGGAATCACAAAGATGTCACCTTCATGATCACTCTCAATTCTTGTTGTCACATGTTCAGAAAAATACTTTGCTTTCTCACTCACTAATGAACAAAGCTACTGTGTGTGTGTGTGTGTGTGTCTGTGTGTGTGTTTTAGCAGGTGTGCGTCTCATCATGATGTGAATCAGTGAGATGAATCATCCTCCTCACAGATGCAGAGCAGCCCATAGCTGCCTCAGCAGGGAACTGGGCGAGGTCACGGTGGAGGGTTTTGGGCAAAGCAGAAGCATGGTGCGATCGCTTTTGTCATTCATAACGCGATTCCTCCGTTTACGCCGACAACAGGCAACGCCGATTCCTCATCGCCGTGGGTGTGCTTTCAACAGCTGCTTGAGCAAAGCGCTTGATTAAACAACATCCCTAACGTTGCGTGTCTGATTAAACAGTGATTAGGACAAACCAAAGCAGACATTACTGGGTGCAATTGGCTGTGTCATTCCCTAAAAAATACAATTCAGCAAAATGACTGGTTGCCCGATATCAGAGTCAACATTTAACACAAATGTTCTCTTTGTATTTAAAAGTCAAAAAACGACAGTAACACTTCAAATTAGGCTTTTAGCTCAAGAAAACCCATTGTAACATTTAGCCCGTAAACATTAAGCAGTCACAACTACCTTACTGTGCATTTCTGTCCATGAATGTGAAAAGCACACATTTCTTTTCGGTTGGACAGACAGCGTATGGCTTTAATGCATTGTTAAGAGCTGCAGAGAGGACTGTGATCCCGCTGTTGATCTCCACTTCAACAGCGAAGGAGTGGCAGGCTCAACCTGTCAGTCCACAGGATCACGGTCTGGTTCACTGTGCCAAGCCAAGGAGAATTTAGCCATTCAGTCAACCAGCTCAAGGGCAGAAACCACCAGAGGAAAGAGAGCATTAAAGTCTATAAAAACACAAAAGGAGCTGAGGACCAAAGTGGAAGAACGAGCCTGCGAAAAATAAAAGCCAAAGCAAAAGAGGAAGCAGCTAACAGAACCATCTGCAGGTCAAGCGAGAGCCAGAAAGAAAAGAGAAGCCGAGCGGAAGGAAATGTCAGAGCCAGAGGAGAGAGGAGAAAAATGGTAACAAATGGCTAAAAATACCAGATACAGGCAGAGAATGGCACAGCAGAATAGACCAAGGCATAGGGCAAAACACTCCCTGAGAGAGCAGCACTCTCTGTCTGCCTGAATCCAAAGGACGAAGGAGGAATGTCATGCCCTTGACAAGGGCCTCCATTTGCAAATGTATCACTTCTTACTACCTACTGCCACATGTCCAGGAATAGCACTTCCTGTTAAACATTCCTCACACCTTTTCCCACCTCAGTAATGAATGTATAACCTGGTCAGCAGCAGCGAAGGCAAAGTTTAGTTTGGATCTGTAGTTGGTATGTAGGCACGCAGACAGTTTTTTTTCTTTTTTCAGATCTATCTGCCTCCACTGAACACATGGTTTGCAAAGCTAACACCATAATAATTTACATTTCAAAGAATCAACATGTGTTTCCATAAATAGTGTACATGTTATGCCGGGATCAGACTACAAAATATTTTGGTCTTTCAAGATGAACACTGTCAGATAAGGCAAACAGTTATTCTTGCTGTGACTTGCTCAGGAGACACGGCAGACTACATGTTGGATGGACCCTTATCAATCACAGCTCGCTGTGGTTCATGACTTCAGAAAGGAGGTGTGACCAACAGTACAAGAGACAAAAAAGATCAATGTACTAGTGCTGAAAACAAATCTGAAAATCCACCTAGAATGAAGCTGGAATCAAAGTTTACCTTGCAGGTTAATTCTCTGTCAGTCAACCAAACAATAACTGACAAACTACTTCCTGGTTACTACTTCATGGCCACTCTGGATAATTCACAGACCACAGGTGTGTACTTTTTACACACCCTTCTTTGTAGAAAGTAGTAAGCAACCAGGACACTACTGGGTTTCAACAAAGTAATGTTACCTCTTTTTAAAATGTCCTTTATCATTCCACAAACTAACCATAAATGCATTTGCCATTCACCTCGGCCATTTGAGGAGTTGAGGCAGAAAACTCAGAGACAAACATTTCAAAACCTGGACAAATAAAACCAAATTCCTGCATGACTATATACCACTAGAAATAATTTGGCAGTTTGAGCCTGCTGTTTGTAAATCCATAGTTCGATAACTTTAAAAACTACTGATGCTGCTAATGTTTTAGTTGATAGCAGAACTTGTAGTATGCAAACTAACGAGGAAAAACTCTGGCAATCTGCTCTAAAATCTCCAGCGGTGAGCATGCGTGGATGGTTCGGGTGTTCACGACCCACTGAACCACAATGAGCAGTATGAGTACTGCTGGACTCGCATCACAGCACACACACACACACACACACACACACACACACAGTAACTGAAAAGTGATAAGCTGATATAACTCATGGTGGGTTATAAACACAGGCCGGTCAATAAGCAGAGGATGAGAGGGTCGGCTGCAGGCATGACATAATGCCGGCGTCCACTCTGAAAGTCCCATGTTAGCAGAACGCTCTCGCGGACTCAGCACTTTCCATTTTCCACTGACTGGACTGTGTGTGTGTGTTTGTTTATCTTCAGTAATTCCACTACTGGGTCTTCCAGGGACCCCACCCAGCCTTTGTTGCTAGTACTGCACTGACTGAGCTGTTTTCTGAGTCGAGACTATTTCAGATAAATATTTGCTGTTCACAGTAATTTTCCAAACACTTTCCCTGCTCTCCTGTGCCCTTCAACACTACACTAAAGAAAGCACAGGAATTAAAAAGGCAAGAATTGATGGCGGCCTAAAAATGACATCGCTTTTTTTGTTATTTTACCCAGGAAATGCTAATTGCCCTCTGCGGTGAAATGACCAATGAAGGTGGCAGATGAGGTGGAAAATGGTGGCTTTTTAGCAGAGTTACAGCAGCGACAGGTTGCTAAGTGGCAGCCCTCTAATCGCAGAGCCACTGGCGACTGCTTCCCTCGGGGTTAGTTCATCGCACAAAGAAAGCAATGGAAGAATATTAACAAGCTCTGAGGGTGACTGGTGACTGTTATAGCTGCAACACAGCTGCAGTAATTGTGGAGCATTTTAAGAGCCCAGGTTGCCCTTTTTCTGCACGGAAAGAAAATCAGGAATGACGTTTTGAGGTTAACGTCATTTAAACACCCTCTTCACTGAGATGTTACTGTTTCCCTGGATGTTTTGATCTTTTTCACACCTCTTGAGAAGTATTTTCCAACTGTTACCTGCCCTTTGTATGCTCAGCCTCCCTGTTGCAGCCCTCTATGGAGAGAAATAAATCTTCGTTTTAAATTAATTTATAATTTGCTGAATATGTTATATGTGTGCACAGGTCACGTAACACACGTGGATCAGGTTACATTTATATTAGGAGTTTTGAGTCTCTGTGATGATGATGATGAAGGGGAAGGGCGGGACGAGAGGTGAGCAACAGGTTGAGAGGGTCATTTCTAGATTACTCGTTCTCTACTTGCATAACCTACTGTTCTTCTCCTGACACTGAAGACTTCACATCTACGGCCTACTGACATTACAACAGTGGTGACATTTATGTGAGTGTGTGTGTCCTGAGGTATAAAATAACAAGCAGCTCATTAGCCCCATGTCATTGGAGTAATGACAATCATCAGAGGGCTAATGAGCAATAAGTGGGTAAGCATTACAGATGTGACTGGCTGCCACAGCCAGACTAGAATGTGAGGGGGTGGGCGAAGGGGACAGAGTGAAGAAGACAGGCGGAGAGAGAGTAGTGGAGTCAAGAGAGAAACAAGAAGACAAAGAAAGGAAATCATGGAAGAGAAACAGCAGATAGAAGCTGAAAGGAAAACACTGCAGTTGAGAGACGTGCAAAAGAGCAAGAGAAGAGAGAAGCGACAAACAGTTCAGAGGTCGAGAAAGAGCCAAGTGGCCGAGGGTCATGGGGACAACCGGTGTTTCTATGGCAACCAGCCTCATTACGGAGCCGGCTTAATCGCATCATACCTCGGTGGAAACCACGGTCAACCATGTGCCAGGAGAGTGAAAGGTCACAGACCGGTGCGGACAGTAACGAGTGCTGATTGCATTACAGAGCAGCAGAGCGTCTGTCTGGCTTTAGTCCGGTTGGTGGATGCACATGACTGACTGGCTGACTGACTGGTTGTATCAGTATATAGGGTGGTAGGGCAGTGTGTTGAACCTCAAAACATTTTGGTACAGATCGAAATGTGTCCGTAGCACATAAAACATTCTAATAACAGACTGGAACAAATTATCTACAAATGGTCTAAACATACGGTCCACTCTTTCATAAAAAACATAGTTTTAAGAGCACAAACGGGAACTCTACTTAACACTTCCTGTTCGGTTGCAGATTAACACAAAACCATGCTTTTTTTTTGTAGCCTTACCCCTTTGACCCCCTTCAGGTCTCCTTTCAGCAGGCTGTCCAGAGGAAACGTGATGATGTTGTTCATGTTTTGGAACTGGGGGATGGCGAGGAGAGAGACAGATAAGAGTTGAAAGGTTACAGAGGATTTAAACCTGCAGGAGAGTGAAAGTCAGCGGCGCCCGACGCCACTGAGATGCAATCCTGTTAGTGTCCTGTGTGTTGTTTGGGTGTGTGTGCATGCAGTGTGTCCAACGGAGTGGGAGGCACTCAGGTAAAAATGGTGATAAGAGGCTATATGAGCATTATTACATCAGGATATACCAATACTGAAGCAACGTGTGACTATGAATGAATTCTACTTATTACACTTATACCTATTATTCTATTCTCTTATGTTTAAATGTTTGCACCCTCAGCACCATCTTTTAAATGTTGAGGAAATCAAATTAAAGTCAAAGATATAAAAAGATGCATGATGAGAAAAGTAACTCCCCAGTTTGCAATTCACTGATCCAAGGCCAGCCTGTGCGTGTTATGCTGCACATGTAATCTAGGAAGCTTGCTAAAGCTTTGAGAGATTACATCTTCAAGTCCAGGTCAGGTGGCAGCTCATATTACTTTAATATTAAAGTGTTGAGATAACATAAATACAAAATCTCAAGCTCCTGGTCCCAGAGTGAGTCAATACAGTGTCCAAGGGCAGTGACAGACCTCACACGATGGTGTCAAATTATTCCAATAAAGCTTTGGCTTGAACAGAGCAGGATCAGGTTGAATTAGAACCAGCAGATATTTGGTGTTGCAGCGGCTCTCTGGCGGTCTCAGTGGAAAAGTAGACCTACCCCTGGAGGGATTTAAGTTCCAGTTGGACTCGGCATGTGTGCGTGTTAGGGAACACACACAGAGACTCAAGGGGATTGAGACAATTAGGGACAGGATGGAAATCTTTCTTTGTCCCAAAGGATTTTAGCCCTCCTAACTCCCTCCACTCCTCCAGTCTACACACACACACTTACTAATTTAAACACACAGCGTAGACTCACCAGATTTTTGAAGAGCGCAGTGAGCTCCTTGGTGAAGACGGAGAACTTGAGGAAAGCTGAACCCAGATCAGGATCATCTCTGTACACACAGTTTTCTCCAAACTTCTCAAGGGCCTGAGTGTACTGCTCCTCGTTCTCTACGTGGGCTGGAAAACACACACACACACACACACACACAATATGATTTTGGGATATTGTGGTGGGCATCTTACAAACTAAGTTATTAAAAAGTAATAATTATTAAATTAATTGAGCAATAAATAATCACCAGTGAAAACAATTGTGAGTTGTGATCCTACTTATGACAATAAAAAAGGACAGAGTGATAATGTAAATAAGGAAGGTGATTAAGGAGGTAAGTGAGGGAGTTACAATTTATTTTCGAGAAACAAGAGACAGGACCAAAGAGAAACGAGTGACAGCAAAGGAATCATTAAGCTGAATATGGACAGGAAGAAGAAAAGAAGTCAGTTAATAAATCAGGGCGAAACCCTTAAACTAGAAAAGACCAAAGTCTCCTAGCGTGTCTAAAGTCGACCAAATCTACCCCGGGGTTACCGTAGATCATTACACTTAATACACTTCATGCCAGACTAGGCAGCTGATAACAGCTGATGCCTTTGGGACAACAACGGAGCGAGGGATGGATCACTGGGGATTGTTGCTATGACGACACTCTCTAAGAGAGGTGGCGGAGACAGATGGGGGGGTTGAGGGAGGGACTCGAGGAAAAGACGTGGAGGGGGGTGTAAAAATATGAGGATGTACAATGAAAGACACCTCCTGCCACATTCATGACTCAGCTTTTTATCTTTCCAAACGCACATGCGCACGCACGGCAGGTTTATAGATGAAGCTGGATAAGAGATAGCCACCGTGTTATTAAAAAGGGGGAAAGCTGAAAGTCTCGGAGTCACTTCACATCAGACAAATCTAATTTAAGCCACCAAATATCAACTGATGCAGGACGTGAGCTGGATGATAAGGCTCCTATGAGATTTAGTGCACAAGTGTCAAAATGAGTGTTGAACAGCTTGTAGTGTAAAGTACGTGAGATAGTAATTTGTTTTCTTCACACTACAGCTAGAAAAACAGTTTCTTTTTTTTTTTTAAACACACAAAGCCCCTTTTTATTAACTAATCAATGTCATATAATTGCTTGTTTTGCCCGACCAACAGTCCAAAACCCAGTTCGTAATAGAATAAAAAGAGAGAGAAGCACCAAATCTTCACATTTCAAAAGCTTGACTTGTGCCATGACTTAAATGATCCCTATTTTTGTTTTTCAAAAAAATACATTACCTGATTTAAGCTAGAACATACATACGATGCACTTTATGCAGATATTATATTGACTCAACATATTTATTTTACAGTAAAGACATTTGGTTTTGTTTTTATTTATAAAGAGAAGATACAACATTAAAGAATATAGACACTCCATCATTGTCATTTAGTGGACTAAAAACTAGAGCCAAAACAATTAGAATTTATTACCTGATCAACAATTACTTAATAACTATTTTGATAGCCTAACGGATGACGAGAAGTGCCATTAACTGTCTCCAGCTCCTCAAGCGTTACTATTTGCTGGTTTCTTAGTCTGGTAGTAATTTAAATATTTTTGGGTTGTAGACTGTTGGTCAGACAAAAACAAGCAATCTGAACAAGTCAACTTTGAAAATGTTTTACTGCAATCAATCGATTAATTGAGGAAAAAATAATTCAATACTCCTTTTGCAATAGTTGCAGCCCTATTAAAAAGCAGTGAAATGTGTCGTACAGAGATATAGTAAACTTCAATCATTGCCACGTGTCAGACGCCAACGCTCACCACAAACCCACAGCCTGCTGTTTCCACATCAGCTGTTCGGCTGTGACTCTGCCAGGCTCCGAGCGGGCCGGGTGGTGGCCTGCTGTTGTTTTTGAAGTGGCACACGAGAGCTCTGAGCCGAACAATTCAACGCAGACGAACAGGCCAAAACCCCCCTGGGCTGTTTAGTGACTACATGTGTATTTTGTTGTAACATGACCTAATCACATTATATGCAGCGTACAGTACAGAGCAGCTTTGAAGCTCAAAGGGCTGCACGACACGCTTAGCTAGTTTATAACGTAGTAACGTGGCGGGGAAAGGAACCAAAAGAAGTGAGACGGAAAGAGGCAGCTTTTCCAATAGTTTACACTGTAAACAAAACTTCATGTGCTGCCCCGCACATGTTGCCTAAACATCCCCAATACAGTAAGCTGGTGTTGAGGGGCTTCTTAAAGAAACATGGGGTTTGCACAATTCAAGCTTTCAGTCACAAGAGAGTCACTCTAAAAACTAGACTAGACCCATTAGAAACTTTAACTTTTCGTCAATGTTACATGCCTTTAATTAACACTGAACATCCTCTATTGAAGCTTCTGGACACTGAAAGGACCTAGATCAGTGGTTCCTGAGCTTTCGACCCGTTCTTTTCCACTTGTGTCTATTTCTCATCAAAATTCTTAAAAATCTCAAAAATTAAGACATGTTTTTGTTGCTTTCCTCCCGTTACTCATCTCGTGACCACTCAAATTCATCTTGTAGGGATCCTGGCCCCCAGGTTTGGAACAGCCAACACAGATCTTTAAAAGTCTATTTAGGCACCTGTAACATTAAACATACTACTTATTTTACAAATGTTACTCAGCACTGTCAGTGTTTTGAGTTCCAGTGTGCCTCCCAGAAAATAACCAATTTAGGGTTTCCCTTGAAACTGAGAGCTTGCCAATTAAGTGGTGGATAAATAAAAGTGTAGACATCCAGCAGTCGTCATGAGTAACCGTCAGCTCACAACAGTCAACACAGTCAGTCAGTCTATCATTACACTGAGGGGTGATAGATTTTATTACAGAGAAAGAGCAGAAAAGCCACAAAGTATATATGCACTATCCAAAGAAACTGAAGCGAGTGAAGAAGAACTCTCAATCGTACTACAAGTTAAATAGACATTAAGTGTTCAGTATCATTTGTGAGAACATACAGGTATGTTGGTTGCTACAGGTGCCGAATTACAATAGAGTGATCACAATCTATGCCAAAAACAATAAAATACTGCGTGTTCATGCACTTTTTAATCTTTCCTTTCCTCCCGATAAACCTCACTGTAGCATTTTGGGAGCCTGTGAACCATGTTGCTAAACAGAAAAAAATACCATTGTACATATTTTCTTTTGGAACAAAAGTATGTGTGGGGGCTTTTTCTGCATCTATAAAAAAAAAAAATATATATATA
>JAVQJL010047467.1:0-10137 GCA_036024295.1 Nannoperca obscura
TGCTAGGGATAAGGTACACCGGATAAAACAGCACCACCCTGAGGTGGGGGTTACACAATACACGTAGGGGTTACACAATACACGTAGTGCCCCCATAACTACGACCCAGGGTCGTAACATAACCACCCAATTATTTCTCCACCTTTACAAAAATGTTGACAATAGATGCAAGAGTTAGGGTTCTCAGCTGCTCTGTCTTGTTCAAAAATGCTGTTTGTGTTGTTTTTACCGTACTGAACCGCTCATAAATCATAATAAATACATCACACCAGTTAGCTAGTTTTGTTGAGTGACAGAGGATGGACAATGTTTACAGGATAAGGGACTTAGAAATTCATGTACAGCGGCTGTCACTTCATCGCTCTTTAGCCCAACATCACAGACTTTTTAAACTCAATACAAACAATAATTAACTATATCTTATAGAAATACAAATTACAAACAGGTTGTAGTTTTCACATGTAGACTTTATGGTTTCACAGTGAACACCCTGCCAATGCTGCTTTATAAATAGTTTTTCCAATAAGATACATGCCAGTAGGTGGCGATATATGTCCACTTACGTAGTCTAGGAGCAGCAGATGATTCTCCACCTTAACTTTGACAATCAGATGACTCTTGACATTTATGTTCAAATACATTTTGTGAAAGTATTATTTTGCTTCTTTTTCTACTTTTCAAAAGATCAACATTAAAAAAGTGTTTAAAGTGTTAAATACAATACTGTTATCCAACTATCCATTTATTTTGTTGACATTTGCTTGTACATTTTCATATAACTCTGTTAAATAATAATAAGCACATAAAAGGTTAACACTAAGGAGAAAAGCAGAACAGAGCAAAGATGCAGTTGCCTCATTAATTCTTTAATATATTTTTGTAACATAGTCATCATTATAAGGGAAAATGCATTTCTGCTTGTATTAGACAGGACAAGTGGGGTCTTTAATAACTTTTGTCTTTAGGACATGCACAAAAGAAATGTCACTGGATTGGTTTAACTAGAAAGTCAGGTATACCTGGAACATACACATCCTGTAACTGTGGGCTATTAATGTGAACATATAACATATAATGTGTCTGTTTTACACTTATTGAAGCTTTTATTTGGCCAACATTACATTTTATGAAACCAGGATTCATGATTACTCAATGACCCACACCTTGAACCTTTCTGCAGTTATAAATAAGCTATTGCCACAATCAGTAGTCATAAAATAGGAGCAAGCATGTACAACCAGACCAAAAATGTAACTCTGCTCTTAACCTCACTCTGATGAAGAGCAACTGTGCTTGGAAACCTGCAATGTGTGAGCTGTGTATTTTTTTACTTTGTGATATACTCACTATCATCCCACAGAGCTGACTGTGCCGTTTCACATAAGGGTGTGGTGTGATCTATTTGATATCACTCCAAAAATATGTTAGCATAATTACACTGTATATTTTTAACCTGAAATGTGGTTTTATGACACATAAACTCTTAACCAAATCACTTTAATAGCAAATAAAATACAAAACAAGAAAAAATAAAACACCACTCTCCAGCTCAAGGCACAAAATTAGTGTTCAAATAATGACCTTGAGTTAGCCAAAGTTAGTTAGTGCTTTCTTTGTATCACACAAATACCATTACTGAGCCATGTTTACTCTATTTTGTAAACAAGCTGAACTGTATTTAAAAATTTGTGAATGATTCACCATTTCTGGGGTGCTGTATCGTTACTTTTTTATATTGTTTCATCAGCTATTGCTACTAATGAAGTGAAACAAGTCAATAATGAAATCATATGCATATGCAGTTTTACTGAAAGTTCAAATAAGCTAACCCTTCACCCAGCTAGAGATGTGTGAAGTTCCCCTAGGATATTGTAAAATGTAAATATACGTAAGTAAATATGCTTGCCTAAGTTAACAAATGTCACCTTGGAGGACACAAAGAGAAGCCAGTTTATCAATGTGGAGTCTGGAGCTGAATATTGCTCTGAAAGAAATTGCTTTTTGGTTTACAAACGACCTGAATGTGACCTGGGTAACTCCTGTGTCCTAGTACCTTTAGCTTAATGAAGGAAAATGCCTTCACAGAAATCTCTGCTCAACAACAGCTCTTTCACAACAAACATTTTGGCAGTGTTTCCTATGGTTTTCTGTCCCATGTGCCTGCACAGTGGTAGAAGCTGACTGTTGGGTGTTTGCAAGTCAGGGGGAAGTGACTGTGGCAACCTCTGCTTATACTGACATTGTGCATAACCTCTATAAATTAATAATTTGTAGTAAATTTGTACGTCACTGACGCATCATGTTTCTTCATACTGTATTAATTTAAATACTATAATTGTACGACATCGAAAAGCCCAAAAGGCCAGTATGGTTTCACTGTAGGATATGCAGATGGCAAATATCTATCATGACTTAATACTGCTTGTTTTTGGAAAAAAAAAGTTGCAATTAAAGGTCTTTATGGTCTTGTGAACTTCACTGTTTCCTGCTTAAATGGAAAAAGTAGTATGCGATTCCAGGAATACTGAAACCAATCCCACAAGTAATGGGAGGAGCAAAGGTCTGTTTATTACGCAGGATGTGAAACTGAACTCCAAATCACTCTGCCTCAAAGAGGAGTCAGTCATGGGACTGTTGCTGCCGATTCTTCTGGGCTTTCTTGCGGCTCTGTTAGGAGGGCTGTACCTACTCGGGGTATTTCGACAACGGCGACCAGGAGAACCCCCTTTGGATAAGGGGTTCATCCCTTGGCTGGGTCATGTCTTAGAGTTTCGCAGGAACACATTTAAGTTCCTAGAAAAGATGAAGGAAAAGCACGGCGATGTGTTTACAATACAGCTGGGAGGATTTTATATTACATTCCTTCAGGACCCCCTATCATTTGGGGCATTTGTTAAGGAGAGTCGAGAAAAACTGGACTTCAACAAGTTTGCTGCGCATCTGGTGCGCAGAGTGTTTGGTTACACAGCTGTAGAAAATGACCATCAGATTCTCCATTTGTCCAGCAGCAAACATCTGAAAGGGGATGGCCTGGAGGTAATGACACTAGCCATGACGAGTAATTTGCAGAACCTGATGTTGAACAATATTGGCTCAGCTGCAGACCAAAGGATCTGGATGGAAGACGGACTGTTTATGTACAGCTACAATATTCTCTTTAGGGCTGGTTACTTATCCTTGTATGGCAATGTGCCACACAAGTCAGAAGGAAGTGAGGAGAAAGCCAAAGCCAAAGACAGAGTTGAATCAGAAGCCTTATTTTACGAGTTTCGTAAGTATGACAAACTCTTCCCCAACCTGGCTTATGGGGTCCTGTCACCGTGGGAAAGGTTGGATGCAGAGAGGCTAATGGCATACTTCTGGAACTCTCTGTCAGTGCAGAAGATGAAGACCAAGGACAACATCAGCCGCTGGGTGTGGGACATGCAGCAGACCAAAGAGGAGTTAGGTATGAAGGAGTCAATGATAAACAAGTACATGTTTGTGCTTCTTTGGGCCTCTCAGGGCAATACAGGGCCTTCTGCTTTCTGGCTGCTCCTCTTCTTCATGAAACACCCAGAAGCCATGACAGCAGTGAAGGAAGAGATTGATAAGGTTCTGAAGGAATCTGGGCAGGAAGTCCAACATGGTGGCCCTTTAATCAACCTGACCCATAAAATGCTGATGAAAACACCAATTCTGGACAGTGCTGTAGAAGAGACCCTCCGTCTCACCGCCACACCCCTCCTCACCCGAGCAGTGCTCCAGGATATGACCCTCAAGATGGCTGATGGGCGTGAATACTTGATTCGCAAAGGTGACAGAATGGCAGTTTTTCCTTACAGTGCCGTTCAAATTGACCCAGTGATCCACCCTGACCCCCATTCATTCAAATACAACCGCTTTCTGAATCCAGATGGCACCAAGAAAACAGATTTTTACAAAGCAGGGAAAAAGGTGAAGTATTACAACATGCCCTGGGGTGCTGGGGTCTCCATGTGCCCTGGGCGTTTTTTTGCCACCAATGAGCTGAAACAGTTTGCTTTCCTCATGTTGGCCTATTTTGAGATTGAGCTGAAGAATCCTGATGAAGAGATACCTGAATTTGACTTCAGGCGATGGGGCTTTGGAACGATGCAACCCAACAGAGACGTTCAGTTTCGATACAGACTCAGATATTAAGCCAATCAATCATTTGCATTTTTCTGATTAAACCGTTTCTGATTTTGATCAAGCTTTAATTTGACAATTATGTTTCTAGAAAACATGAGATTCCACAATGAACTATTATTTTACAGGAGAGAAGTTGACATTACTTGTTACATCTCATCAGATGTCTATAGAGGAAATAGGGGTAGCAACATAACCAGTGAGAAATTTCAACTGTGATGTAAAAGAAAGCTGCAACCAATGCATGGGAAGTTGCAAAATGAGAATAAAAGAAAACACTTTTTTTGGAAGATTCAGTACTTTTAAAAATGCTCTCTTTGTTTCGATTTATATTGTGTGCATTTGTTGAATTAATTAAATGTGATTTAACTAAGAAAAAGTTTTTTTTAAATGTAAAGTGCAATTGCTTTGTTTATATTTTACATGCATATCTGTTTGTAGTTTGTAAAATACTAAAACTAATCTCTGAATAATCAGTGAGGGTGGGGTGTCTTTCATATCTTCTGTCTCAAGGTTAGATTGTATTCAGGGACAGCTTCTTTACATGACCATGCAATAATGTGTGTTAGTGGGTGTCTGACATTTTATTATATTTTATGATGCCAGGGCCTATTTATTTAATGAGACTGGAGTACATTTCCCTTGACTAGATAAACCTATGACATGCTGTAATCTCTGAACCCTATTGTTTTAAAATGTAAATTTTTAGTAACCCACGAATAGCACTATGTTTTAGCAACTTAGAGTTTACATAGCTGCTACAGTAAAGTAGCTATCACCACATTTACTGTAAACAACATAACCAGTTTTTGTGTAAACTGACCATTTTTCCACTGAGCTGACTTTGTATTTGTACAAGGCTAGGTGTTATATATAGTCTTTAAACGTTACAAAGCACAAACAAATCTTTTCTACTTACTGCACTCAACAAAACAAGTCAGGTCACTTATAATGACTGTTGCAACAGTAGGGTGCCATATAAAGGTGGTTGTGCTGAAAAACAAATTGGCACTGGTATTTTGTTGAGACAATAATTAAAAATGACATGTTCCTCCTGAAAAGAACATGTGTTCTTACTCTCACTTACTCTCTCACTTATCTAACCAGATATTGCCACCATCTCCTTCAGCCAATCATATTGCTGCTGTCACTGCTGTTCTCCTCTGGCGTGCTGTCAGCTGTCATTTCAGTGAGGATTCGTTGCGACCCTCCTTCAGTTTCATACAGTAATACATTTTTTATACAAAAAGAGGTTAATTGGTCAAATATAATGAATGCCAAAAAAAGAATATCAGATCCTTTACGATCATCGGGTTTTTGGCATGCCATGGCACATCAGGAAAAGGAGTTGTCATACCATATTTCCATCAGTTGACAAAAAACAACAAACAGCCCTCTGCATCCAGCTGAGGAAAAGCCTTACACAAGCTTTCTTGGCCTTGAAAATAACCTTTGAAAGCGGCAAAGAAAAGCCATTAATTCTTACGCAAATCTTCTTCAAAACATGCATCAGATAATAAAAAGTCTACTTAAACCCTGAAATGCACTGGAGGTTTACTAAACCCCTCAAAAAATTATGTCGGAAATAATGTGGATAACCAGTGATAACTGGTAGTAATCTCACATATTATGCACACACGCACACATACACGCAAACAGACACATGCATATGCACACTCACACAGCTAAATCAGGAAAAGCAAGGTTATGGAGGTCCAGAGCTATGTCACGGTTAGATTCTGGGTGAATGAATGGGGTGGTAGTAGTAGCCATCCTGAATTAAATAAATAAACAGTCAGTGGTCATGGCGAAGCAGGCGGACAGGCCCGGGAACAATGGGGCCTTTGGCAGGATGCTGGTCTCCTGAGTGCCCTGCCTGTACTTGGTGGTGAGGGGTTTTGAAGAAAAATGACCCATTGTCTCTCTCATCCTGTTTCTGAGCCTGAGCAGTGAAACGATGCCTCTGGATGCCTGCCCAGGACGACCTACCATAAAGCATAGTATAAGCTCCTGCTTCATCCTCATGGACAGGTAGGTGCAGCCTTTCATTGTCATTTATTTTGGTGCTGTGGATTATGCTGAGAGCTCTCGTAGTATGCAGTTGTTCGATTTATAATAAACAAAGACTTACATTTATTTTACCAGCATTTGAATTCAACTGGATATGGAGATGGGCAACTTGAAGTCCTTTGAATTACTTTATATTGCACCATTGATTCAACAATTTACAAATGCAGTAATTTCTTTACCACAATCGCTGTTGTTTTGTTGCCTCAAAATGATATGTGGTTGTCGTAGACCACTGAATACCGAAACAAGAGTTTTTAATTTTTCAAAGCAGAAAAAGGCTTTAGTGATAGAGGTGGAAGCAGTTTAACTAGAAAATAGTCCCCAAAACCTGAAACAATGAGACCCTTCCTGTTTTGGTGTAGCTTACATTCTTGCATTTTGCAGTACAGTGATGCAAATGACAATATCATTGAGATGAACTGTACAGTATTCACTTTTCAGTTTATTGTAGAAAGAAACTGGATTTCTATACACTAAACTCCACAGCTTCCATATGTAGATGCACTAAATTCATTAATATACTCTTACTCAACCATAACCTCATGTCATGATGTGAACATCTGACAAGGATTTGCTTGCTCATCTAATGTTACTCATTGTCAACTGGGTCATTGCTCCCAATATCATGACGTGTTGTCCTCACCAGGCCATTGACCCCAGAGTGCACTCTTAAAATGTCACCCATTTCTAAAATGTTTGTGAAAGTTCAGGAGCAGTCTGTGATGATTGAATACGTGATTGCCATCTGGTGGATAAAAACATCCATTGACAAAAGTGGAAAAAAGTAGATAAACTACATACTAATGTAGGCCGTCAAAAAAAAAATACATTTAATTATATCGATTAATACGTATTCAATAGCCGGTGTTCTTTTTCTATTTAGTGAATACAGAAAACCTTCACTGCATAGATTATTACATAATTGCTGAATGACCCTGAAGGTTAATATTTGACTCAATATTTGCCTTTTGCTCAGCAGATTCCCCTTTTGTATCAATTTTACTGGCTTAATAAGAGAGCTTGTGTCAACGAGTACACTACAGTATGTGCACGTTTTAATATCAGCTTTTGTTGCATGAGTGTACGCCAAAGAGAGAGGTTATATTGCTGTTATCAGTGGGCGTCCTACAGCATTGCTACCAGTGTCTGGAGTGCACTGAGTTGGAGAAGAGCAACGGCACAAAGGCATCTGGAAGGAAGGAGCTGCAGTAAACATATCTCTGTTAGTCCAAATGACCCTGGCTAGGTCTGCTGCTCCTTTGGGCTCGCCCCACATCAGCCCATGACATGGCCAGTTAAGAAAGATAATGTCAAAGATTAAGGCCCTCCAGCTCTGCAAGAAAAGGGCTGTTATTTTGTTTATTTGGATGGGTAGTTGTGTGTTGGATTTTATTGCCCTGATGGAAAACTTCATCAGCCAGTGACTGTAAAAATAATGACAGGGGAATAAAACTATTACAAACTACTACTTTTATTGATTCACTTGATTGTACAATGTATTATTATTATTACAATGTATTAATTTTGATCAAAATGGTGTTTCAAGACAGCAAAGTTAGTTTTGACAAAGGCCAAACATAATATGGCCCCACTGTATCGTGTAGTCTACAGTGGCTACTGTAAACTGCTGAACAAAACCAATAGTTTGCACACTTTTCCAGTGTTTACACATTTTCTGTGAAATATATAAATGGGCAAAAAGTCAGCTCTTATTAGAGGGTTAATTACAGTACGGTGAAAATTGGTTGAGATAACACTGATGCAATGCTTTATTACTTCCTACTAAAAACCATAAATATAAATGAGACATGACTTTTGAGTTCTTGATGTCTGCCCTATAGGTCAGCCCGATACTTCACGTAAATCATCTTCATTGATATATATATGTGTGTATATATATATATGTGTGGCAAATCTTTACTACCACAGTGATTTGAGTATTTCAGGGCAGTAAAATGGAACTTCCTTCTAGGACAGGAAATAGGCTTATTCCAATGGAAGAGAATATACATTTACGGCTATTAAATGGCTCTATATCTTAATTTGCTCCAGTGCTTTAAATCATTCAACATATGACTTGCATTTTTAAATGAGTCCAGATGTATAACATAACATATGCTATGTTCAATATCTTTGGGATGTGTTTGTTTGTTTATTTGCACAGTAGTGGAGTTGCAAATTCTTTTCAACTGAACTAATAATGAAAACAAGTGTCCATTGTTCTGTGTTTTGTGCATTGTTAAAACAGTGTAATTCACACTCAATACAAGTTGCTTTGCTCATGTGCGGGAGATGCAGAGCCCTGGCTGAGAGAAGTTGTTGGCATACACCTCAAGGCTTTTCATCTCAGTCGCTTCAGTGGAGTGCAGCCTTAGTAAAACTGGCACGGGACGCAGTCACCCTGGGGGTAGGATAGGCTCGGCTGAGAAACTGGGAGAAAAATGAACAAATGAGATGGGACTGCCACCACTCTCAGGCTGCCTATGGGATAGCCCCCCACAGCCTGATAAGAGCAGTTTAATGATAGTAGTAGGAGAGATGCGAGAGAGGAGGAGTCCAAGCAGCAAGTTGCATGTTTTTGTTCTGGTGTCTTGTGTCACTCTTTTCTCTGAGGGGGGGGCACATCCAAGTCACATGGTGGAGCTTGATCTGTTACATAAACACAGACCTACACAGCCCCCAGTCTGCTCACATCAACTTTGTTCAGTAAATGCATGTGGATAAAACTCTTGTGATGACATTGGTGGCGGCCAAGGAGAGTTGTCGAGATGTTCACTCCTCTGTGTCGCAGCACTCGGCAACGCTGCAAACCCTCACAGCTCACAGTGACCTCTTAAAGGTGAAACTGTCTCGGACTAAAACAATCATTTCATTCAAATATTATGGTGATTTCCAGTCTACATTAAAAAAAATGCAATACATTTATGAAATGGATCATACAGCAAGTACACCACAGCAATTTGTCCGATTATTTTTCATTAATTTCGTCTTAAAAGTCAGTTAACGTTGTCATCGTGTTTGTCAGCTGTCATGTTAGATTCTTTTGAAAACTGTTGGTATTGCTCAGATGCCACCACAATTGAAAATACATTTAACACTAAACATAACTTTAACCTAATGAATATTAAACACTCATTTGGCTGTCACTTGATGCCAGTCCTTGTGACAAGAGCAATGTCAAACAATGTCTTACAGGGGAACACTGTAATATTTTCCTGGCTCTGGGCAGTCCAATCAATATTTATCAACATGAACCACAGTTTCCCAAAGCTAGAATAGCCTGAACTGTTCGAGGATACAGGGGACAACATATTTTAAACTAGACATCATTGGTTTGACTTGATGCATTAGTGCACTGTTTTACTAAGTGCTAAGTAATTTTGAGCAATTCAAATATTTTAATGCCATTTCAAAAAAAAATCTCATTCCCTTTTTTTGCAAAGAAATATAGTATTTTCCATTATTATATTATTATGTTATGTTATGTATTACGCTACTCTATCACCAAAGAACAATGAAATTAACATCACAATGTTGAGTAATTTATAAATGGTATTCCATGTCAATCCATGATTGATAATTATGAACTGTTGTTCAGTAGTTAAATTAAAAGACAAGGATATATTTTAATAAAGTAAGTAATAATACAATAGTAAAGTAATAAATTTGTTCCTGTATTTGGTACAGACAAGGTAAAACCCTGTATTATGAGGTTCTTAGAAAAAACAGAAATGACAACAAAATAAATAATAAATAATAGAATTATTAGGCCATGTTACATTTTTAAAACTGTGAGTTATAAAGATGGATAAACACAATGAAAACAAATCTTATATGTATGTATGTATGTATATATATATATATATATATATATATATATATATATATATATATATCTATATATATATATATATATAT
>JAVQJL010047468.1:0-19811 GCA_036024295.1 Nannoperca obscura
TTTGATTTAATGCTCTTTGATTCTACCATTGGCAGCGATGTACCTGCTTATAGCACTTGTGATTCATCACCAGCCCTTACAAGTCTGATGAAACATCTTGTTGTTTTCAATCATGGTTCAATGCACTTGATGTAAAGCTCTTATTTTGGAAGTCGCTTTGGATAAAAGCGTCTGCTAAATGCCTAAATGTAATGTAATGTAATGTAATGTAATGAACTGTTGGTGAACTTCCCTCCTCACAGGGGAAATGTCCAGGTCAGACTACCCTCCAGGGTACGATGACTCCCGGGGCACGCTGTATGGACCTCAGGGTGGGAATTACCCACCACCCCCTGCGTATGGCTTCCCCTCCTATGGTGATATGCATCCAGGCCAGCCCTCTGCTCTCCCCCCTGCCGGTCCGAACACCCCTCTGTACCCAGGCCAGCCAGGGGGCTATGCTCCCGGCCCGTACCCTCCCGGCCAGTACCCTCCTGGCCCGTACCCTCCCGGCCCGTACCCAGGACAGCCTCACCCTGCTGGGCCTCCAGGAACTGGATACCCCAGTCCCCCTCCCATGCCCCCTATCATCCCGCCAACCATACCATCAGATATCCTGAGCTCTGGTAAGATGGGGACTGCTACGCATACCAACATGTCTTCTAATGGAGTTATGCTTTTATAAAGACGGTACTGTGGCACTTGTGATGTAACTTGGAGGGATGATGCATTTTGGTAGCTGGTCCTGACATTTAAAATAAATGACACAAGAAAAAGCAAGCTACATCTAACCGGCAGAAGTTAAACTGGCCAAATGTTGATGCTATAATTCAAAGGTAAAAATCTCATCATTCAGCTCTAGGCAAGAAAGCAAATAAGCATATTTTTTGAAATGTCAGACCATCGTCTGCCTCGACTATTTGCTGGTGAGGGATGACATGTCTCCTGTAGCTCTCTGTGGTCACTGCTCACATTCCTGTTCTATTGACGTCGCAGGTGATGAGTTTGCGGCGAGCGGCAGCGGTTGGGACAGTATGAGCATTCGGCATGCCTTCATCAGAAAGGTAAAACACTCACAAGCCACACTGGATTAGTGGTGTGCATCCATCATGCATTATTATTATTATTATTATTATTATTACTACATCCGACTCATCTTGTCCCTCATGTCTGCATGCGTTTTGTTTTCAGGTGTATTTGATTTTGGCGTCTCAGCTCCTTGTCACCACAGCCATCGTGGCCGTATTCACATTTGTGTGAGTATACAGAGTGTGTGTTGTTGTTTGTGTGCATGTCTGTGTGTGTCATGCTGTAACTATGCCTCTGCTTCTCACAGCCAACCTGTCAGAAATTTCGTGCAGCGAAACCAAGCGGTCTACTGGACATCATAGTAAGTCTCACTCTGCGGGAACATCACTACATATTATGTGCTTTCATAGGAATCAATATGAGCGTTTGGGAATATTAATACATTCTTCTTTGCATTATGTTTTTTCAGTGCGGTGTATATCGTCACCCACCTTGTGCTGGTCTGCTGTAAGGGCCCCCGGTGAGTGTGATTGCTCCATTTTACAAAGTATTTGAATATTTGTACATTGTATTTATAAAGCTGCATTTAATCTTTGAATCTCTTTGTAGGAGAAAGTTCCCATGGAACATCATTCTGCTGACCCTCTTTGTAAGTCTGATGACTTGGGAAATTGAGAGACATAATTACAGACAGTTTCCTGGACTCGGATCAAGACTATTCTTAGACTAAAATACTGTGGCTTTCTCAGCTCAACTTTGATACTACAACATCACTTGGCTGTTTGCATAATGCCTTTTGATATGTTGTTTCTGTGCCTGTGCTTTATCAGCTCTGTTTGCAAAGTGGCTCCATGTATGACTTCATGGACCAGTTTGGTCCCTCAGTAGAGGTGGACACGTATTATTCAGCTTTGTGGAGGTCATTTTGCAGTGAAAGCTCCAGTCCAGCTGTAACTTTCTCCAGCTTGAACTATTTCAATGCACATGTCACAGCCTGGTGAAATGTTAGTTTTTACACATAATATTATGTCTTTAGCAGTGGAATAATGTATATGTTAAAATATAGCAAATATAAAAAACAGTATGTATGTATGGGTACCATGCCTTTATTTCTGCACATCTCTCTGTTCAGTTTTATAGCTTATAATCAGAGCTGTTTACAGGATGAGTCATTTTTTCTTCAAATGCTTTTCCAATATTATTTGATGAACAAATCGTTTCTTTTTCTTTAGACTCTGGCTTTGTCCTACATGACTGGATCCATTTCCAGGTAAGACCAACTTGTTCAGTCCATATGGTGTTCTGTAAAGATCCAGTCGGTTTCCCTCAGAAGTAACTGCGTGTTGACTTTTGTTCTCAGTTACTATGACACAAAAGCAGTGTTTCTTGCTCTGGGTATCACAGCCGTCGTCTGCATCGCCGTCACCATCTTCTGCTTCCAGACAAAGGTAGGGTTGGGGGTGTGTGTGTGTGTGTTTGCAAGTGCTTATCAGCCTAAAAAAGGGCTGCGGTGTATTTGTGCGCTCACACGTGTATTGACGTGGCTACCGGTGGTTTCTCTTTGTAGGTGGACTTCACCAAGTGCCAGGGCCTTTTCTGTGTCCTGGGGATCGTAGTATTTGTGACTGGCATCATCACAAGCATTGTGCTGTCCTTCAAATATGTGAGTTAGGGCGGATGTGAACAAAACACTTTTTCCTGTCAGTTTTGACAGTTTCCTAATGAGATTTCCTATTGTTTGTTGTTGCAGATTCTGTGGCTTCACATGCTTTATGCAGCTTTGGGAGCCATTGTCTTCACTATGGTGTGTATTTTACTTTAATTCTATGAAATCTTACTTTTGATTACTTTCTTTTTTACAGTTGCACACTTTGAACAGTGCTATTCTGAATGTTTCTTGTACGTCTTGTAGTTCCTGGCGTACCACACGCAGCTGCTGATAGGGAACAGGAAGTACTCCATCAGTCCAGAGGAGTACGTGTTCGCCGCGCTCTCCATCTACGTCGACATCATCCAGATCTTCCTCTTCCTGCTGCAAATTATAGGCGCTTCGACCAAATAAGTGCACCCAAGGGTATGCGACCAACTTAGGTCAACAGGGTGCAGACAAGCGCTCAGCTCCAGAACTGTTCTGTTTTACAAAACCTTTGCTTCAGTTAGAATCAGAATACACTGATAAAATCAAGATGCACTCGAGGGGAGGGCTAAATTAAATTGTTCTCATTGTGTAGGTTAATCAATATTTGTCTATATATGCATAAAGCAACTTACCAATAGTTAAAAAATGAATATTAATGCTACAATATAAATAACTATAGACACTGGAATGTCAGTGGCAACATTTATTCACGCTTGCTGGACTTAAGTTATGGCAGAGTGTCTCTGCATGTAGTTGTACTGCTATACATGAAGTGGGTCCTGTCTGTTTGTTCTGATGTTGAAACAGAGGCTCACCTCTCTGGTTGGCTTTGGAGTACAGTGGGGGTGAGCAGTACCACAACATATAGTTTTCATGTTAGGGAGGGACATGTGTCGTGATTTATGAAGTGAATGAATCATAAATGGGCTACTTCTAAATACATTTGAATCAGCATGGAATACTTTTTCCGCTAGCCTGGGGTGACTCTGTCTACTAACACCTCTAAAGCTCACCGATTAACACGTTATTTCTTGGTTTTTTTTAATCCATAAGAAAAAAACCCCATACAAACATCAGGGTGTGTTTTTATGGATGTTTTTCTCAGGCTGTAGCATAAACTTCCTGAAGTCTCCACTGGATGTCATTTATATACTTAAACAACATATATGTTAATTTGTGAACTTTAGAGGTGCTGGTAAGCAGATTTTATTGCTTTTGGACAGAGCCAGTCTTTATGCTAAGCTAAGTTAAGCAGCTTCATATTTACAGTACAGACATGAGGGGTATTGATCATCTCATCTAACACTCAGCAAGAAAGTCAGTGTATCTTTCAAAATAATGACCTTTTTCTTTAATTATATGCATGTCAGAAGGCAAATCAGGGTTTAATGGGGAATAACAAATGTTTGTGTGGACGCTGAACTATCATGCTCAAAACAGCAGCTGAAAAGCTAATAGTGCTGCATTAGAAGAGAGTTTACGTGCCTAAAACATGTCACATGTATGATGTCACATTTGGTATTGATCCTAATAACAACACTAGTATGGATATTTTAAACTAGTTAGTAGTGGCAGTAATACTGAAGTGATTGCTTTGCCCCCCCCTTCATGTTTGCAAGCCTGTGTTGACTGTCTTCAATACACGTGTTGCTATATTGCAACTATATACATTCTACATCACTACAGTGCCTTCACAATGACAATGTTTCTGAGATGAGGTTTTCTACTTTAATAATTACAGGTACAGTACACCATACGCTTTTATAGTATTGTTACATATGACCAGTTGATATATTCTATTTGGGTCAGATGCTGAGTGCTAGCAGGGTGGAGCTTTTCAGATAATGAACCCCACCCGGCGGGTTCCTCCACATGTTCATATTCATCAAAGGTTTAGAATGCAAAAATGTTACAAATAACCCTGGACTCTGGACAACTAAGGGCATCGTGTTGACTATGCAGTGCAGATAGAGTGTGGGGTTTGTAAATATATATCAATGATGATGCCTTTTCATATCAAATAAAGATTTGTATTTGTGAGTTTTGAGGTTTCATATGCAGATGTGCCAGTGATGATTCTTGTTTACATATTCACAAGTTTATAAATAAACATTTATTTCATCTCATATTCATAGAACATCAGCATTATCTCTAATACATATGTGAACATTCTCCAGATTAAATGAAGCGGTCAGCCATAACGGCATGATCCATCTGTGTTCGTGAGCAGACACAGCTGCTCTGATTAAAGGCTTAGTCTCTAGCACGTTCCTCCCCATTTCCTGCATCAACATACAGAGGAAATAGTTACCCACTTCTGTACATCTCAATAATAAAGCTCATGAAGTTGAAATCTCTTCTGTAATCAGTCTTTAGGCTGTAGTGCAGGAGTTACCACCTCTGTAGTGACATTCAGGACATGATGCAAATTACAGCAGCCATTTGCGGACATCACTGGTCCAGTTTAACGTCCTCTGCAGGATGGCGATAGCGACTCCCTTCATATTCTCCCTCGTTTGACTTCCTCATCCTCTGTCGAACCTTTAGCTGCTTCAGTCGGTTCTTGTCCACTTGCCTCTTGGTGAGGAGGAAGCCGATAATGCCTGTGGGGAGGCCAATCATCCTGGAGGGGAGAGATAATGACGAACAGTTATTTTATTTAGTGGGTTAACACATGCAGCATGCATTATTGATGCAGAGTGCAGAAAAACCTCAACATATTGTAGTGTGGAGGGAGCAAATTGGGTGCGGTGCGAACAAAAAAGTGTTTGACTCATGGTTGCAAAATATATTTCGATTTGTTTCCTCCTCAGTTGCCAGATTATTACGTACATCTAACTAAAACTAATGCAGCCCTGCAAAAAATCCTAAACTCATGAAAGTAAAAACAGAGGCGATTATCCTGATGGTGTACTGCATTGTGCTTTTTATATATTTTGAGCACATTATATTATCGGACTGCTGTGTGACTGCATTAGTCTGACCTTGGTGAATCCAATAAACCCACAATAGAGCGTATAATCTGGCTGCAGCGTTTCCTCAATAACCACATTTCTTTCTACGTAGTTTCTGGTACACGAGCATATACACCTGCATTGTTATTCTGCCAGGCTGTTACAACATTAGCTGTCAGTTTCTGAATAACAACTGTCCCTGCAGACAACAGCACTCAGTAGAGAATCACAATGGTAAGAATGAATGATTTAGTAGATCTGACACACGGACTGCCAAGGAGATAAACCCGCAGCAGCCCACTGTGCTTTACAACTGGTTCAAACAATCACTAAAGTTGTTTTAGATTAGAAAAATCATTTGAAAAACTGAAGCAATCACATTTACGTGTTGCATTATTCATGATGTTCAAGGCAAATTGCTCTGGATGTATATGGGGAAATGGTGTGTTGATCTTTGGTGCAAAACTACATTACATCATATGTCTTGTGATCAACAAGATCTCTAGGTTCACGGTTACATTCAGGTACATTATTTGCTGTAAACAGGCAGGTTTACTGGTCTCCCTTAAGACAAATGACTGATTATTACATGATTTAGGTGAGACAGAAGATGCGATTGACGATTATACGATGATTTAGAGGCTACGTTATTTAGGAAAATGCCCATCATTTGTGATGACTTGAGTTGTGTTTTAAGAAGGGATCCCTTTTGTGGCAGATTTTATGTAGAGCTTGTAACAGAAGGCAAACTTCTTTGTTTGCGGTGTAATGGATATTTTGTTGTCTGGCAACTGTTTTACCACTTCAGTTGTATATTTGGTGTCAAATAAGTCCATGTTGGATTGTTGGGCACTTCGTTGTGAGACAATAACTAACGTTGTTACTCCTACTGCTGACGCTGACAATGGTACAACTGCTGTATGTATAACATCAGCTATTCCAAATACAGCTGCAAATACTGGCTGACACTTCTACATTCATCCAGACATGGTGGACAGGAATGAAGGGAAGAGACTCACCAGGCGTAGCCAATCCCCATCATGGGGTTCTTCGCCTTTTTCTTGGGGATGTATTCAGGACCCTCAGGTGCGTCCTCTTCGGCTCGTCCTTTGTGTGCGTGGGTGCTGTTCTGTGGTTCCGTCCTGGAGCTGCACATGGAGGCCGCAGGGGAGACGTGCAGAGGCCGACGCCGAGCGACGTGCAGCCGCAAACACCGACACGCTGCCGGGGTTTGGAGCCACCGGCCAGGAATAAGGTGCACACCTACGGGGGAGAACACCTTTATCCTTCAGTGCAGTTCAGACTTGTGTCCCCTCTGCGGGGACGTCAATGTGAGGATTGTCTGCTTACATCATGTATAAACAAGGAAGTCCACAACTTCTACAAAATAACCATATATACAGTTATGTACACACGACTCAGCCTCAGACCCTGCCGAAACTAACTTAGATGCTAATTTTATTAATATGTTGTGGGCAGTTTTTTTTACAGAGCGTGTAAGGTCTATACATTTGTAGTTTACCTTTCAGCGCTGTCCTAACTGCCGTCACATAGGGTGCCGCCATATTTGTTGAGTAATCTCAATCGGGCATGCGCAGTGGCATTTATGTCTGCGACTGCTGCCACCTGGTGGACCATCGATGCGGCGCTTCTGCGAAGCACTAGTGGAAATGAACAGCGAAGAAATACAAAGCCACACCGTTCTGTGGTCATGTCAACATTTTATTTATTTAACAAAGATTTCCATTCACTTCCTGTCATCATTTTACAAAAAGACAAAACATTGTAACTTGAAATCATGGAGGCAAATAAGCCTCAACATATGCCTCTAATATACAGTTATGGATAAACAATTGAAGGCAGTTCCCTTGACTCAGAGCCAAACAGACAGAAGCCAGCGAACAACTGGAGGGAGGGGAGCAGCATATTTACAAGACGCCAGTTTGACTAAGAAATGCCCCAGTATTGCCTGTACAGAAGAGCTGAAACTCTACATCTCCAATGCTACTGCTATGTACGCGTTACATATGAGCATTCAAGAACTCTTTGAACATCAACTCTGTTGTTGAAGATGAACATCAGCAGTCGTGGAAGCTGTCAGAGGAGTGGAGAAAAAAACAACACAGATGGAGGGAGGAGTTTAATCTTCCAGGGTGTAGTTGGGGTTGACGACCAGAACGACTTCTTGTTCTGTGCCTGCAGACTCCGAGCCCTTCAGCCCCGCCTGGGACAGCTCGATAAGGATGTGATCCTGGGGAAACAGTCAGTCAGTCAGGTTCAGACTTGGCTTAAAATCAGTGGCTGTATTTGTTTTGCAGACTATGGACTCACATAGTGCACCAGCCTGTGGAGGACCTTCTCTATCAGACCCTTCTTACTGACCAACTCCACCTCAGAGTCGATCTCCGACTCAATCTCCTTCAGATACCAGTTCACCACCGCACTTTTCTTCAGCTCCTCCTCTTCCTCGGCTGCAACGCAGACATCGGTAAAAAAGAGTTAAATTGGATGATTAAAAAAGGAAACATAACAAGTATGGAAATGAGAAATTCCTTTGAGCAGTATGAAGGGGGGCGTCTCTTACCCTCCTCTGCCCTGCGCAGATGCAGGACCAGCAGGTTGGAGATGCGCTTGTACTCAGGGAAGGACAGGCGGAGAGACGGTTTGGGCTGGCTGCCAGGCTCAGCGTTACCGTTCACGCCGTTTACGTGGCCGTTAATTCCGTTGTCATGCCCGTTAACGCCATCCACATGGCCGTTTACACCATTCACTCTGTCGATTCCTACAAAGACATGTTTGCATTAGATAAAACCTCATGATGCCAATGGATAAACACCTTCATAGTGATACAAGCTATGGACGTCTCAGAGTGCGCGTGTGTGTGTGTGTGTGTCAGTACCGTCCTCCTGCTGCTCCTCCTCCTCCTCCATGTCGTCCTGCTCCAGGTTGACGTCCGGCGTCTCCACTCTGATGATGGATTTGTTCAGAAGACGGAAGGCTTCCTTCACATGTTTAGGCTGCACCTGAAGACATAAACACACACACACACACACACACACACAAAAGAGTCAACATTCAAAATCAAGGGATTACATCTCGTTACTCTACTCTGAAATCCATTGAAATTGTACCGTTACTTGTATTTGCCACCCATTGTGTCTTACCTGTTTAACAAATGTTTTGATTGATGGAATACATTTCTTGGACCACTTAATAGTTTTCCACGTTAGGGTCTTTCATTAGTGTTCAGTGTTTTGTATGTTATAAATGGCATGTACAATACATGCTCTTTTAATTTAGACAACGTGCAATTTTGATTCCCATCTGTTGAGTGTCTGGTCCCTATTCTCAAGCTGCAGATGTCTCATCAGGGTGTCCCTGTTGTCTTATATGATTGTACCCGTTTGTGAATAAACTGAGCTGAACATGTTAATATGCTCCTGAACATTACTTTACACTTCTTTGTCTTGTCAACCATATATAATGGAGGTTTGATCAAATTTTAAAGTAAATGGTCTTTTACTACAGATTCTCAGATTGGCGTGTGTCCCTGCCAGTGCTGCAGTTCTCCAGTTCTAAACATATTGAAGCCTGCTCTATGCAGCACTGTCACTCTGTGTGTTATGTTTTGTCTTGTACCCGGTATGTCAAACGTTCATGGTGTAACCTTTGTGCTAAAACTGTTTGCCGAGCAGGATATTACTGCACGGTACCCACCTCGTCACAGCAGTGCATGCGCGCCATGCCCTCTGAAAGGCGGATCATGCTCTCCAGCTGTCGCACCGTTATTCTCCAGGCAGACTTCGACACCCCCCCAGAGCCGTCACGCTGACGCAGGCGCTTGTACTGCTCGACGATGAACTCTTCTGATTCGTTGGAGATCTGCAGACGCGCACGCCAGGCATGCAATGTTTTAATACAAGACACAAGTCAAGCGTGACGTAAACACAGTCACTGCAGGCAGGCAGACACACACACCTTAGGTTTGAACTGCCGTGCAAAGAGCAGGTATCTGCGGATCTCATCCAGAGAGTACAGTCTGTCCACAGACTCCTCAATGCGGGAGTGCAGGTCCACGATGCGTCTGGCGATGGCGTAGTCGGTCACCTGGGACACACGAACATGCAGCATTAGACCAGGCCAGGTAAAAGGAAATAAAGGAGAGAAATAAAAAGAGAACAAATGAGAGGCAACACAATGCAGTCACCTTTAAAACTGCTGAACTTCAAATGAAAAAATGCAATAATGAAAAATAAAAAATATTGAATATGTCAGTGCACAGGTAGCCTGTACCTCATTGCAGTCGTCCACCAGGATGAAGAAGAGATCGAAGCGGCTCATGATGGGGGCGGTCAGGTTGACGTTCTGCTTCAGGCTCTTGCTGCGGTCGTAGCGCCCACCGACGGGGTTGGCGGCAGCCAGGATGGACGTGCGAGCGTTCAGGGTGGCCTGGAGGACACGGGGCTGGTTATTTTACTGCAAATACGACTGAAGGGCTTCTTTTTAACTTTGAAAAGCAAGTTCTAAACTGTTTCAATCATGTTGGATTTGCACGTCATGCTGTAGAAATGTGCATGTCTTGTCCTTTGTGGGGCAAAATGAGGTTTTAAATTTACTAGACTACACTAATTTGTAGTTTTGATGAGAATAGAGGAAATAAAACTCAGTTGGAAGAATTTCTTAAATAGTTTGACATTAAGATCTTTAAGAGACACACATGCGTTGGCGCCGATGTGGCTGCGTTACCTTGACGCCAGCCTTGGTGATGCTGATGGTCTGCTGCTCCATGGCTTCATGGATGGCCACCTGGTCCTTGAGGTCCATCTTGTCAAACTCATCAATGCAGCACACGCCCTGGTAGACAATACCGTCGTCAATACCAGATGACTGAAGAAGCTTGTAACGACGCCCTTCATGTCTCGTAAAACACTCACGTTGTCAGCCAGCATCAGAGCTCCGGCCTCGATGACAAATTCGTGGGACTCCTCGTCTCGGACCACAGCTGCCGTCAGACCTGCGGCGGTGCTGGCCTTGCCGCTAGTGTACACTGCTCTGGGGCTGAACTCCTCCACATGCCTGTACAAACAAACAAACACACGTTTAAATGACCATTTAGATTCTGTTGCAGGGCATCAACTGCTCACCCAGACAGTAAAAACATATGACAGACAAGTGTTAATGTAGCAAACCAATCATCATGAAAGTTAGATAAATAACAGCATCAGGTAAATATCTGTCACATACTTGAGGAACTGGCTCTTGGCTGTGCTGGGGTCTCCCACGATGCACACGTTGATGTCTCCTCTCAGCGAGGTTCCCTCCATGGTCGTCTTGGGAACGCCTCCAAACAGCATCAGCAGGATGCCGCGCTTCACCTCGTCATTGCCTGCATGATCACAATCAATGTTGTGTAACTGAAAACCCGCAGCTTCAATACCCTCGAGCAAAGCTTTACCGGACGGAGAGACCGCTCCGACGACGGAGCACGCACTGACCGTGGATGGTGGGGAAGAGGCTGGTGCACAGGTTATGGTACAAGTTCTTGTCCTGGCTCATCTCAAACACTTTCTCCCACTCCTTCTCAGTCATCTGGCTCTTGATGCTCTCTGCAGTCTGCTCCTCCTCCCGCAGCTCCTTACCGCCAAACTACAAAGAGAAAACACACGCCTGTAAATCAACAGCAGGCACGTTGGGAGCTTTATTTGCTTCTCTGGTTTGAAAAAAAAAACCTGTACTATGTAAATGCATTTATTATTAGCTTGTATGAGAGTGTCTTACTCGTGGGTTAGTCGGGGCCACGTAGCAGGCCAGGAATGCCAGTCTGTATGAAAGCTCTCTGACTCCCAGAGCTTTCAGGCCCCTCAAACCCTCAGACTCAAAGCCCTGGCGTCCTCCGGCGACACGGGTGCTGGTCTCTGCTCGCACACCTGGAGAGGGGACAGTCACGAGGTGTCAAAAAAAACAAATACAATTTGTTCACATGGTTTCTTGTCACACCTCGGTGGCCATTTAAGTCAAAACCATACCAGGAGTGCTGAGCTGAGAGACGTCTGGCACGACTATGAGGGTGCCAGTGAGGTCACAGCGGTCTCCGGCCTGCGCCGTCTCCACAGCCTCGGCCCTCAGGACGACCTCCAGGGAGCGCGGGATTGAACCGCGAGGAAGCTCTGCCTGCGTCTCCTGGATACGCACCTGAACACGCAGAGTTAGACTGAATCAGAAACTATCAGGGCGTAAGCTGTCGTCAGAACACCTTTTAACCATTTATACTTTTAACACAAACACACACACACAGTTACCTTCTGGAAGTCGATAAACTTGGATTTGTGTGTGTCGAGGTGGAAGCGGGAGCGGTTGTTGCAGACGGGGTTTCTGCAGATGGTTGGTGGGGAGTATTTGAACTGCTGGGGTACATCTTTGATCAGTGCCTGGCAGTCCATGCACAGGAAGGTCCCGCTCACCTGAAACCATAAAGAAGTGGATAAAATGACCATGTTACAACAGACAAGCTTGGCGTGACTACATTCATGCATCACAGCTTTGACTTTATATTATTTTGGTGCACGTGCAAGACATCTCACCAGCTCAGGGTGGACTGGGTGTGTCCTCACCACCTGACCGCTGATCCGCACCAGGGTGCCAATACGCATGGATGACAGCTCACGAATCCTGGATCACACACAAGAAATGGCTCGTGTTGGATACATTGATCTAACTTTGCTCATTTAATAAATTAAACAAGTCTTAGATTAAATGCCAATTGAAAGTCAAAATTGTAGCAAATACATCATTTTCACTGCAACTAGAACAGTATGTACAGCACAGTATAATGTGCCAACAACGCAATCTGAAATGAACTGATAATAAAAGTTAATAGCACCAAAAGCACTTGATTTAAGGTTTGCCGTGTCTCTTACTTGTGCCTGGTGGGCAGATCCTCCAGAGCTACGTAGAACTCTTTGTTGAGGGGAACATTCCCATGATCCCGAGCAAAGTTGCGCACTGCCCGACAGAGGAAGGGGTAAACTCTGAAAACAGAAGCCTTCATGTTAATCCACAGCTGTTAATGCGTGTTCTGTCTGATGTAACATATGTATTTTTATGTACTGTGTATACATGCAATAATGTCTGATGTAATATATGTTTGTAGTTTTGGTTCAACGTGTGATACAGGCCTGCAGAAACAGTTAATTATGGTTGGTAGACAGATAAGCTCAACTATGTCTAAATGTGATTTGCTATTTGAAACTCTGAAGAACTCTGTCTCTGAAGACATTTCAGAAAAAAACATTCTGATAATAAAGTGAAATCAAATAAAATCTGCTGGCTGTTTATTCACCAATACAGAGTATAGCGTGTGTGTGTGTGTGTGCGTGCGCATTTTCTCAGTTCGGCCTTGTGATTGGACATCAAAGCGAGGCTGCAAGGCAACAAAGTTGGGTGTCATGTGGTAGGTGAGCTCACCTGTAGTACTCTTCCTGGATGGTGGTAGCCAGCTCCTGGTTGAAGCCCTCCAGGTCCGTGAAGCTCACCAGCAGGGTGTTCCTCTCAGGCCTGATCAGCTCCTCGGCCTCCCGGACATACTTCACCTCCCCATCCCCGGTCTGGAACCTGCACGCGGATACAGGCAGCGAGGAAATAATGAAATATATTAACTGTTACACGAACAACCCATCCCCATAGTTACGGATAAATAATATTTTAATTAGAGGGATCATGCGATCAACTCGTGTACTGCCCGTTTCGGCCAACAACAATACAATGAAGCCTGCAGCCGGCTGACTTACTCCTCCAAGAAAGCCTGGAATAACTTCTGGCACTTCTCAGCCAACTCGTCTTTCACCATCTCTCCGGCATTCTCCGCGGTTGCTGTGGCAACATCCATGCTGAAACACCGTCAAACTGCGACAACAGATTCAAAAACTTCTGCAAGAGACACAGATCCCGGAGCTGCTCTCCGCACAGACACCGACGGCACGCTGCAGTCCTGACAACAGAGCAACGGTTTCGCGCGAAAAGAGGCACACGTGATCTTTGGCGCGCTGATTTCGACCAATCGACGATGACGTGAAAAACGTCCTCTGGTTTGTGGCCAATCAGGAGCGAAAATGTCAACTGACGCAAAATCCTTTCCCGCGGCTTGCTTCCTGCTACAAACCAATAAAGACCAGGGTAAAAAAAAACGTGAAGACAAGTTTAAATAAAGTTCTCTCTTTGTCAGTGCGCGTGTCTTTGTCGAACATGAGTGCATTTATTAAACTTGATATAAGTTACACTTAATACAGACATGGCCCCAGCGTCGAAATAACGAAATGTCCCGTTTCAGTTTTGTAAAAAGATGGTTAAAATGCAGTGTGAATTATCGATGTCCAATACTATACAGTGTCACTGAGAACCCAGTCAGATAGCTTTCTGTAATGCTAACAATACTTTACTAACGTATGATAATATGAACCTTGTGTTATGGCTAACACAGGGTTAATATCAGTATAATCATTACAAGCTTTTCCAACACGTTCATGTCCTTGTTTGTGTGATTAGCAGTATCTGCATCAGTATTGCTGGTGTGTGTGTGTGTGTGTGTGTGTGTGCCACAATGTGTAATGTACTGTTGCAGTTTCCCACTGTGGCCACTGTGGAGCAGTGCACACTCATGATTCTAAAAACACTCCCATACACATCAACGGTCACCTCCACCAGCCTCAAGACAGATATCATGGTAACACTTCCCATGCAAACATTCACCAATATCAGAATTATAGTATCATCAAAATATCAGTATTATTCCCACCAAGGAATGTGGATTTTTATTGTCTCACTGTGACTGCAAGAGCGCGATAAACATGTCCATTTTACAATATTCACTGAAAGTTTTAGCATGTAGCATCACATCTGCTCTGACTGAGTGTGTCCAAGTGTTCACAGGTTGAACTAATCTACAGAGCAGAAAACTGTTATTAAAACAAGTTGATATCAATACATGTATTATCAATACTGATGTGATCAGTGATAAGATGTGGATTTTGATATTAATAATAATTTAATTTAGATATGAAATCCATGTTAGCGTAAATTGAATGCAGTGTTGCAGTTCCTCACTCATGTTACTGAATACTCATTTTTACTGTCAAGACAGTCACAGTAACATACACACACTTCTGCTCAGAATCTTTCAAAATAAAACAATCAAAAGACACAACTGTCTTTCAAATATTAAGTCTACTAGTACCAAGTATGTAAATTGAGGTGGGTTGATGTTTTACTGGCTCCTTGTTGATTAATGCAGCTTTTAAGGGTGCTTGTGTGTGTGTGGCTTTTATACTGAATAGCGCACAAAATGGGCCCTCTTTGATAGCAGATGCAGACAGTTTGGTCTAAGAGGGCAAAGTGATTGCTGATAGTTTGCAGTAAAACATTTGTGTCACTTCAGCCAGAATTAAAGGTACAGTTGCTAAAGTCAGTTCAAATACTACAGTTACAGACATGTGGGTGGTTCCGGGAGAAACATATCTGTCCACCATCGGCAGCGTCTTGGGGTGGGAAGTCGGTGAAGGGTGCTCTCGTCGCAGATAGCTACTCTAACTGGCTGGAGTGTTTGCAGTAATTGTGGCTGTTCAGTTAGTAAAGAAAAGCAGCAGCGGTTACATTGGGTTTATGCTAGTTGCAGTTAATTACAATCATCAAAAATATCGACTTTGGGAACAAAAGGTATTAAAACGTCTCCCTCCCTGCAGCACAGTCCATTCCTCTGTGTTCAGTGTGCTCAGTATGTTGCGATGTAATGGGGCATGTTTTGTTGTTCAGAGACAATGTTATATTGACAAAAAGTGGTTGGAATACACAAAGGATACATCTGGACAGCAGAGAAGTAGAATATGGTGTAGAAGAGTTCTAACACGATGTCACATTTTCACAATTGTTATACTTTTTTTGCTGTGATGAACTTGTCACTGCTGCAGTACAATACAATAACACAGCCTGACTCAAGAACCACAGAGTATATAGTGTAGTGACTTTGAATGACCACTGGAGGAGGAAGTTAATCAGGGCAAAGAAACAGCATTATGGTCATATACTAGTGGATATAATGGCAGATGGAAAAGCAGAACCAAGTTATCTGCTATAATCAGGGCCAGGTGTACATCACAATATTTATTTATGGGTTATATTAATTAACAAGATGTTAATATATCAAAAATGTAATTGTAATTGATCTGATTGGGAAATATAACAAAGCGTATTTGTTTATGATATGCCTATATGCTTATTATATTTATGGAGAAAGTATGAATTATTGTATTTATACATTTCTTTGTCAGTGACAAGTGAGGAAATACCAGACGTTAATGAGGGACGTGAGTTCCAGCTGAACGCAGCATAGGAAGAAATCCAGTAAGTGGACCTTGAGATGAGATTTGTTTGTGAAACTGCTGATTCTGAGATTTGAATGAACCTTCAAGCTCAACATGTCTTTGAGTTTTGAACACATTTCGAAACTATTTAAACATGCACGTGGTGCTTATATTTGTTGATATATGCAGTTAATAAATGCTTTAACATGCTCTAAGGATCTGTTTGCGTGTAAACACATAAAAAACACTTTAAAATGTCTACATGTCTGCAGTCTCTACATGCTACATTATAGTGTGTCATTAACAATTAGTTTACATACTGTTGATAAATGTTGAGTGGAAAAATATTATGGAATTGGTAAAAAATCCTTACTGTTCAGGGGCAGGTGGCAGCCAAAGTGTAGCCAACTCTAGTTTTAAGGTCAAAGGTCTGTGCATTGCTCAAGGGCAATGACAGAAGGATTTCTATCACGTGTCTTTAATTAAATAAAACATGCAGAAAATTGTGGGGCATCCAAACTCACAAAAAATCTGCCTCTGCAGGGTTCTGTCCCAGGACCCCCTGTGACCAACCAACACTGGTTTCTACTCTATTATTCCATTAAGTTCTATTTCTGTACCCACTTCATTCTCACGTCTCCACCTGCGGAGGTCAATACAAACACTCCCGGCAGGCGATTGGTTTCACCTGTCACATTGTATTAATCCACCAGGAACAAAGAAGGAAGTTATTGCAGGCCATTTGGATGTAGTCCAGTTGTTCTCTGCGTCTTTATTTCTCCCTTTGTCTTGACCTCTGGTTTTCCCACGATTGTTCAGCGGCAGGAAACTCAGCCTGTCTGAATATGAGGGATCTGACCATCTGTAGGCAAACACACACACACACACACACACACACACACACACACACACACACACACACACAAAACACTTAAAAGGTTTCACTAATAATGCGGATTAGCTGTGTTTTACTGGACTCCATGTGGCAGACGAGAAGAAGGAGCATTTATGTAACATCGGTCACATGATGCTCCTTTGAACTTAACAGTCTTTGTGTGTGTGTGTGTGTGTGTGTGTGTATGCGTGCTTGTGCAGAGTATATTCAGAAGACTCACAATGCTCATGATCATTATGTAAAGTGTGTTTGTGTCTGAGAGAAAGGACTGCGGTGCTGGATGTGTGTGTGTGTGTGTGTGAAGGGGGGTATGTAGACAGAGAGATATAGCAAGCTGATGTAGCGTCCAAGCTAATTAGGAGGATTGCTCTTTTTTTGGCTCGTTCTTACGCCGACTCAACCTGTACTAATTGATTGGCTGGTTAATGGAAGTGGAGATGAGGAACGCAGGAGGGAGAAAGAAGAGGAAGAGCAGGAGGTGGAGGAGGAGTGTGCTGGTCTCAGCTAATGGGCCCCACTCTGGGGTAAGCATTCTAGTCAAAGAATCAGCACTATACGACGGATAGAAAGAAAAAAAAGGAAGACTGAGATCAGAGTCGGAGAAACTGAATGTGAAAGAGAGGGAGACATTTCATTTTTTAATGAACAAGATCATGACACCACGGAGGGCAGATCGCTTTGAATACACCCACATACACCAGTGATAATAAAGTATAATAGTACGGAATTATCTACAGCTATTATTAAAATAATTTCATATATATCCATACATATATATGATTATAGTTACACATTTAGACGCCTCTGACGAGGTAGTAAGTGGTATATTTCTATTGTCAAAACTACTACTTCCAAGGTCAAAAATGACCTTTTGCACCAAATTTAGACAATGCCAGCTTCTGAAAATAAGTGCAAACTGCAAAGTCATCCGTATGTGATGTAAAAAAAATGTTGCCATCCAAAAATGAAGGCCAGAGTATGGTCAAAAACTAGCTTACACGACTCGTAGTCTGACCGCATATGATGGTGTGTGGTTATTGCTGTATTGAACAGCCGAACTTCATAGAGAGGACCAAGACGTGATAATGGCATCCAAAATGTTGCACTTGTTTATTTACATCAAGGAGGATGTAATTGTGTGATGAGAGAGAGCTTGAGAGAAATGTTTACTTCCTGCCTACACCTCTGCACACCTTGCCAATCTCTTTATGAAGTGGATGAGGAAAAAAAGAAGAAAGTTGATGTGAATGTTACATTGACTGTTTCAGAGCGTTACAGAAATTCCAAAGTCAAAAAAATGAGAGGGAAGAAAGGATTTCAGATGATGTACGAAGTATACTGACACCTTACAGGGTCAAAGGACATGGCAATTATTGCTTTCTGCTGTCTAACTATCACTTGACATTTAGCTAGCTAACTGGGAAATAAAATCCATCAAGTTAAAGTTAGCAAATACTAAGTAGTCCATTTTGGTTAATGTTACCCTGGGAAACATTTTTACTCTTGGTACAGGTCTTGTTCTGACACTAATGGGACGATTGGTGTCAACAGAGTTTACACCCATTTGACATGACATGGTGTATATTTTGGAGAGGAAACCACTGAGAAAGAAGCTAAAAGGGATCACAAGTGCCAGAAAGGTATCTGATAGGATGGTGATCTAATAATATAGTCTAACCCCCAAAATTCTGCCTAACGATTTTGGTTCTTAAGCGCTTACATTTTAATGTGAAACCTGAAACTTCTCCAAAAGCTAACAATTTAGTTGTCAGACCTGATATATTAATATACATTCAACTTTAAATTACACCAGTTTTCAACATAATAAGTGATATAAAAATAAACAAACTAATCTACCATTACTGTATCCACTAGTAAAAATTGAGAATAGTATAAAGCATTCTTGCCTAAAATCACCAGTAAACATAATATAATATAAATATACCTTTACACGGGCCAATCCAAAATCTTTTAGGAGAAAACCCAGAGTGCTCATTTCAGTGCAGCAAAATATGTAGAAACCTGCCAGAGTCTGAGGGACAGCCAACGGAAAAAGGCAAGTCAAGCACGTCAAGCCCATATGTCTCAGGATGTCTAATACCCACTGAGGGGCAGTAATTGCCATCCACTTGGATAAATGTTAAATTTACAGGAGAATCAACCCAAATAAGACTGGTAATTATGCTCTGTTCGGTTAACCCTTTCACTGTGCACATCGTTTTTTTCAAGAGAGGCCATTTAAAAATGGTTCATGATATTAATAACTCTGCAACAGAGCTGAACTAAATAAGCTAATTAGGTAAACGACAACCAGGTCAAAAACAGAGCTACCTGGGTGCATGTACACAAAATGATTTACATCTGTCAGTGAAGAAATGACAGAAAATGTACTTACCTTTTAACACAATTAAAATCCTCATACTATTATTACTGCTACTGCAGTTACTTTAGATGATATATAACCAGAGGAAACATCACGATTATTCATTTCAAAGAGGCTGTAGAGTGGGAACTGCTGCTCCTCGCTGTGAGTGAGTAAATTATGACTCCCAATACTCTAACTGATTAAAGAGCACAGTCAAGACGATGCAAAGATCCACTTTTTTTTACTCTAATGCATCTTTTTCCTGTTCATAATCACATCTGTCATTTGGGTGAGATGGAGGGTTTAATAGGTAGAAATTTTTAATTTCACTGGAGAGGAGAGGAGAGGAGAGTTTGACTGCAAAGAAAGGCAGACCGAAGAGAGGGAGGCTGAATGTTAATGGTCCACTTTGACATACTGTAGACCAGGGATACTCAACTTGCTTTGCCCAGGGGCCACTTTTGCAGAATGACAGGAGGCCAGTTAATAAACAAACATGAATATTTGTCAGATATCTTGCGGTGCAACCAGACAGGAACGCTGCACTGAAGTCAGCATGTTCTGACTTGTGATGGCGTCTGATATTAGCAAATGAAAC
>JAVQJL010047470.1:0-16461 GCA_036024295.1 Nannoperca obscura
CTATCTATCTATCTATCTATCTATCTATCTATCTATCTATCTATCTATCTATCTATCTATCTATCTATCTATCTATCTATCTATCTATCTATCTATCTATCTATCATTACTTTAAACTCTGATATACTGGCATCTTGCCCTTCCAAGCAGAGGATGTTAGAGTCCAAAATCTGTAACCCCACATATTAATAATAATATTTCTTTTCTTTCCACCATGACAGAAACCATTACTGCTTTTCAGGAAACATGAGTTTAAGAAACAATGCTATGATTGATTATTTGTTTGGAAGCTATAAAAAATATTTTTACAGGCTAGTTTTGGCTTGTACCCAACTGGTTCTATGTAGCTCTTTGAACCATCCGTTCACAAATACATCATCAACAGTGATGCAGCTGCATTGCTCTGGCCTTGTAAATGGTGGGAACAATTTCACAGCTAAAAACAAACAAAACAAACAAACAAAAAAAGAATAGACTCACATACGACCACGGTGTCTGAGCGGTTTCTCTTGGAGTTCTGTTCGCCCTGCCCCACGCTGCAGGTGCTGGGCTCTGCCTGGTAGGAGCACAGGGCCTCCCACTCACGCTCCAGACGGTTCTTGTTCTTCAAGTGGTCCTCCATGTATGACTACAGGAAAATAGACACCCCCTTAGCCACCATGTCAAACAACGAGCCAGAACCATGCAAAAGACAAATTAATTTATCTTAAAATATAACTGTAAAAAGACATTTTGTGTTGGTTTATGCAGCAGATTTTGATTAATTTAATAAGAAACTTAAAACCATTCATACTCCCCATATCATAGCTTGTTTTTCATAGCTAACTAATAAATAAACTGGAGCAAAACACCAAACCGTTGACAATAGCATCCCTCCATTAAAGCTATGATCAGGTGTCATGGAGCTTTATTGTCCTAAGCTGCTGTATAGCATAACAATAGGGTGAGGAGGAGGCTGCTGAAAAATCTAGGTGGGGAAGGTTTGCTAATGTTTGCCTGTTTGTGTGTTTGACTGAGAGAGGAAGAAAAAAAAATCACACACAATTAAGACTCCTGAAAGGTTTGTCTGCATTGGAAATACTTCAGGGGTGTTTCAATCACGTCCCTCACTGCTTGCACAGCCACTGATAAGATTGTCTGCATTTAAGCCGTCGCTTGGAGAAGACAAAATTGAATTCGCTAGAGAGACAAAGATGGAAAAAAAGAAGGGGGAGGGGAAGAGGCCTAAATGTGTGTGTGTGTGTGTGTATTCTCCAAAACCAGGGCAAGTGTTAGGGAGCTTAGAGGCTGTAGCTGGCAAGACGATCTTTTTTAGCGTAGTGCCGTGTTTCGCTTTCTCTCCTGTATCATGGCTCCCCTCCCAATGGGGTTAAATGGTTTAGTCCGCTATTGTGTGAGGCAGAAGATTACAGAGTCATAAACTGATGTCAGGGATCAGCTGGCTAATACAATGAAAGTGATACCTAGATGTGTGGGTTTTTTATCCCATATTGAGGGCAGTGTAGGTAGGCTGAGCTGAGAGGTGACACTCCATTGTTACATAGGACTTATTCACTTCTTTTTGTCAAAAGGGAAATCCATGTCTGTGCAGAATATATACAATTCCTACCGAGATGATAATCACAAATAAGCTTGTCCAACACATAATAGGCAATTACCCTTCGATGGCTCGTGAATTCAGACGTCTCCTGCACGCACGCAAAGGATATGAGGTGACTTATAAGAACATTACAAATCCTACAGACAATGCAAATCAAAGTTTTTTGTTAGATATGGTACCAAAGGTGCCACTCAGCTCTTAAAAGCCACACTGAGAACAAAAAAAACCAACTACTGTGATTAGTGCAGCTGCATAATGAGAGAACACAACAGCACACTGTGTCCTATCTGAACCCATAAATGACATAAAGTGATATTTCTGAGCACTGCAGATTTCTGCTGTCACACTGTGAACCATCCCTGCTTGATGATTTTAATGTTATGCACGCAAAAAAACGAAATTATGAACAAAAAGAAAAATCTAGTTAATGTCAATTCTAATAGCAGGCAACACACGTATATTTGCATGTGTGTCGGTGTGCATCGCCTACGCAAACACACAGTGCTGTCTTCCCAGGAAAATGACAGCATGCCATTATGGCCACTTGACAGAGCCTGTCACCACTATGCTCTTGTCACCCTGTACAAGTACTCTCTGCTTGCCAGCCTGACAGCATTCCACCTCCCCTACCAATATTACATCTCCATGTACTTGATAAATCCACTGTGAATTGCATCCCATTCTATTCAAACGATGCCCTGAATCGATTGCATTCCAAATTCCTATTTTCGCAGCTTAATGCAATGCAGCCAGCATGCCCTTATCAAGCCCTCCCGTTCCTAGGGGGAGGCAGTGGACCATGGCGTTTTCCAGAGACAGGGTAACGAAGGTTTAGTGAATGGGGGGATTATGTCTGCCAATCAGAGGGTTGGGATGGGAGGCCTGGGTGTCAGGGAAACAATGTCTAATCCTTCCTAAGCAGTCTCCTCGGCAGCAGAGGGTGCTGGGTGAAATCAGGATGAAGGGACGACCAGGGGAGCCAGACACAACAGGTAACACATTACTGTCAAGCTCCGCTGTCAAATTAAAACGAACAATACTGGTAACAGTTTGTACAGCAAGCTTTAGGATATGATAAACAGCGGTGAGGGGTGAAAAAGAGGTATTAATATGTATGTTTTTGTGTGACTAATAATAGCTAAATGAAAAGAATGCATTGTTTTGCTTTAAATGGAACAGCAAATTGTTCTTTTGCTCACGAACCAAATGTAAAACCGTGACTAAAAGCCACTGAGGGCAGAACATGTTGCATGAGTCATTGGATATTTTCCTTAGCCCGAGTCTATTTTCCTTTTGAGCAAATAATACATCATTTCAAAAACATTGAACAGTAACTACTCAACATAATGAAAAAGAGCCTCAAGCTACATAATTATTGATTTTTTCTCTGTTTTCAGCAGAGAGGTGATTAAGCCAACTGTATCAACGTTTTGACCCTGTTTCTGGACAGCAGGAGAGCATGGACAGAGAGGGGTTTTTTGTTTAACGTGCTTGTGAGGAAAAACATGTTTAGTGACTGTAAAGTGCTGTCCATGGTGCTGAAAGTACTACTGCAGCAACGAGCACATAAATACAGCCGTATGAGGAACACATGCTTCCATGTGACATCATTTTCGAGGTTGGTAATGTTAGCATGGTTGTAGCACCATACTGCAGATGAAAAGGACAAAAGAGAGAAGACAGAAAATGTAAGACAGCAGAGGTGTGTCGTATATCTGAAAAAGGCACCAGATGACTCAGCACACAGAGGCATCCAATTTCACTTTTGAAGTTGGAAGTCGTTATGCAAGACTTTTTAAGTCTTGAGGTGGGTCGAACAGCAGGGGCACAACCTCGTAGTTCATTTATCCTGACGCCACCAAACTCTCGTGGTAGCATAGTGGTTGTGTGTGTGTGTGTGTGTGCGAGTGCGCGTGTGTGAGTTGATTGGGTCTCCAAAAAAAGGACCCCCAGCATATGTGCTTTGGAAAGCCGGGTATTCATCATCCTTCTCCACACGGTGTGCGCTCCAAAGAGCGAGAGAGGGGAGATGAGAGGAGCGTAGAGCAGCGATGGGAAAATATAGGTCTGAGATCAGTGATAACAAGGCAATCTCACACATGGTTTCATGTGAGATGGCGGTGGAATTTTAAAAAAGGACCCCCTATAGGACATCTCCATGTCAATCATGGCATGAAAGAAAAGTAAAGGTCCCTGTGTGTTTTACCTTTCTACTTTGCAATGCGTTGCTGCTGTGAAGAAATTGGGGCTAATAATAACAGCTCCTAGAAATGATTCACTGTGCTTCTTTTGTTATTGCGGGGCTAAATGCTTTTCTATTGTTAATGTTTTCAAAAGGGGCTTCACAAACAAGCCTTGACGAGTGCAACAAAACCCATCTATTACCACCAATACAAGGCATTACTCAGATTCACTCTCATTCATTATAGCCTCCCAATATAAAAGCTAGACATGCAGTGTGATGAATGCTCTCTCCATTAATGGAAACACTGCAAGGCATCTATCCATCTCTTTTATCAAGCTTGTCTTAAATGAATGAAGCGAAAGTTGTGCAAAATTAAAACAATCCATTGTGTGTTTGTGGAACCGTTGGCAACCAAAAGCTCTTTCAACCAAAATAAAACCCTAAAAACATTTCTAAAACATCCAAATGACAATCAGAAATTTCAGTTTTGAGCAGCTCCCATCTCGCAAAACAATGTCTGCCTTATTTTGCTGCAGCAGTAAGAGAGACGGAGGGGGTAAAAGATGAAAATGACAGAAGGGAGAGAAGCAGGATGGAATGATAAAGAGGCAAAATGACACAGTAAAGTGAGGAAAAAGTTGGAGGAGAAAAAATGAAGACAACAGAGCCGAGATAAAGCAAGAAGGAGAAAACAGCAGGAAGAGTGATGAAAAAAAAGAAACCCCAAAGATAACAGGGTTCTGAAGGGAATGAGGAGAGAGAGGGATGAAAAAGAGACACATCCAAACAGATAAACAGAGAGAAATCACGCTGTTGGTTTTCAGCACAGGGCCTAGCATATTCACAGACACAGAGAGTTTTAAAAGCATACACTACAATTTATGCTCACATGAAATATCCGAATAGCCAATTCCATGTAGATCCCAACCTTTCCTGTGTGACCCAAAGGCCCTTATAGATGATCTCAAGTACCCCTACATCGACATCACCCATCATGTCCCTAATGTGTTCATTTAAATTGATTTTAAATTGGATATTATTTATATGAAACTGTATATTGTTACAATATTTTTACATAAAATTGAACTGTCAATGTTTAGGTCGGTTCGGTCAAGTCATTTGCATTCGTACTACACCACTTGGTAGCAGAAGACGTTTCAAGCATTTACATATTACTTATAGCATCCTATTCCAACTGATAATTCAATACTTTAAACTATTTAAACCATTTATCTATTTGTTTTAGCTAACTATTTAAACTGTTGATTCTTTGCTGGTTCAGTTCAATTGCAATATGTGGCTGACCGAGTATCTGGAGATAATGCTTTATGTAAATCAAATACTAACTTTTATTTTTTCTACTTAATTTAGCAATTCCACAACCCACATACCCTTGTGGCAACTGCAGCAGTACCTCTTGGGGTACAAGTAGCCCTGGACATCACTGATGTACATCTATGTCCTAATGCATTCTTCCAAAAAGCATTGGAGTTTTGCAGACTTCACTAAACACACCCCGGCAGGCAAAGTGCATACTAAGTGATCCATGACATGTTGTGGTTATTTAGCTGTAACAATCTGATGCTAAGAACCACAAAAAAGTCCCCGAGGGCCTGACAACAAACCACACCTCAACCAACTTCCACCTATTCACCTTCCCTCCTCCCTCACCACGTTTCCCACCCCGTGAATACTCAAAGCAAGTTCCTCACCAGTATCATGTGTCCAGTGGAGATGTCCATGTTGGATGGCACTGGCTCTTCGCACCAGGAGGAGGTGCTGCTGCGGGTGGATGGGCTGGCTGCGGGGCCATCACTGAACTGGGACGAGATGCTGTTGAGCCGCGAGTGGCGCAGGGTCTCGGGCCGCTCGACACGCTCCGATGTCCGGATCGCCATACGCTGGCGACAAAGCTCCTGGGGATTACAGGAGATAATGGTAAAGCACTGATCATCAAAAATGCAGTTTTCTTTCCAGGCTCCTTGCAAGGTTCATGTATTTTTCTTCTTTTTATTCACATAACAATAGTTGTATGTAGGTTATGTGCTCATCCTTGCTGTTAGGGGCTGAGTTCTGTAAATGCATCATGTAAAATCCTGTATCTCAGCTGACTTGATCTGTTCTCACTTGCCTGTAGATTAATGGCTTATCCTCGTGGATTATGGAGCTTATACTAATTATGTCAAAAATACATGTTTGAGAAACCCTACACGATTCACAGAATAAATTCAATATGTCACACCTGGCTGCCACACAGAGACTCTCTTCATTGTTTAAGAATGGATCTTTTAGTTGTAAAAAAGAAAAAAAGTCATCCTATACACAAAATCACCACACTCATACTGCACAGTCAAGCTCTACAGAGTAAAAACCGTTTAAAAAAAAACAGAAATTGCAAAAATACAAAATAACAGGAGAATTTATCCATCAATCAAATAGGAGTTCCACTGTAAATGTATTTAACCAGAGAGCCAAAGGAGAGAAAAATGCATTGGCACAATTGTAAAGTAAAATGTTCTATTTTGATTGATATCTCCAGGTTTCTTAGGAGACTTGCTAAAAGATCCACTGCGACGAAGATTACACTCCTCCCAGTGACTCAGCTTTTCTCCCATCATGCCTCAGTGCAGAGGCTGGGCATCAAAAAAATTGAAGACTAGGCATTATCTACTCTAATATATACAAAATGAAAAGAAAAATGAACAAAATGAAAGACAATAAACCCCCTATTGCCAGATTTGTGCAATCTTATAGATGTGTAAATAAACAAACACAGTAATAGTCACACATTTAGCCTGATTCCCTCCATAAGGTGTGGTCACACTTGATTTTTCCTTATGGTAAATTCATAATCTGTAAACCCCATTATGTTTGGAGGCAAAGTCAGTCATCTCCACAGAATTCATTTCCATACTCAATTAATAACAGCGAGGGCAGGGCAGGCCAGAGAAAACACCTTGTGAAAGCACATGATATCTCATGATCTATCATAGTGATATTTCCCTCTGGAGCACATGCCCCTCTAAGCCCTGGTCTTGGTTCAGCTTTTCCGCCGTCAGACTTTAATGATTAGAGTCATGAAGTGGTGCCCTGGGCCTTGGCCTCGGGGCAATATCCAGGTCCACCTCATAATTCATCCTACTTCTCAACATCTCTGCAAAGCGCCGTGCTGCACCAGAGCCGAGAAATCGTCCCAGGAGCAGGCACGGGGATGCAGTTAGCATCAGAGAGGGCGAGAGGAGAGGCACGTGGAGCCCAGAGAGGAGCACTAGTCGTGGGATTATAGTCTCTCCTGTTTCCTCCCCTCTTTCTGACTACTAATAAGAATGAAAACAGGCCAATAGGAAACGATGTCTACAGTACTGTGCTGCCATCTAACAATATCTCTCTCCCACTGCACACAAACAACTGTATCTGTCAAACATAGAGAAAACCCCCGCATGAACGCCTGACAGAGCAGTTATCCCATCCCTAAAGGTATACTGAGAAAGAACAGGTGCCATATATAACCTAAAATTTGCACAGAAACAAAACATGATTTAAATTTTTTTAAATATCTTGAATACATGAATAATCTTATTCATAAGGTAAAAAAATGTGTTCATATTTTTTTTAATCTTAGCTTATTCTTGTTTCTCTGTGGCTATTGTTATAATACTATAAGACCTCCAGCCTTTGATAGGTAGAGCAGCTCTGTGAAAACCTGATTAAATATTGAAAATGTTAAAGCAACATGCAGATAAATGTGTTCTGAGTGCCACGCTGGGCACAGCTGAGCCCCAACGCTGAAAATCAATAAAGCCCAGGCTGCCCATGGCCCTGGAGGAACAGAGGGAATAGGTCACAGTGGCGGCCTTTTCCCCATCTCTCTCTCTCTCTCACACACACACACACACACACACACACACACACACACACACACACACACACACACACACACACACACACACACACACTCACTTCTCAGGCAAGGCTGAACACTGAATTATTGGATGGAGCGAATACCTATTAGAACAATAAGTCAAGAAACAAAGAGCATAACTATGATGTAAATAAACAAAAAGTGATTTCTGATGTAATTACTGCACTGCACAAAAACAACACTTCACTGAATCAAACAAGCTCATCATAACAGCCAAAAACCATCATAAGAGCAGGTACAGGATGAGAATCACTCTAACATATACACTATCTATTAAATACACTCTCACAAACCAATCAGAACATCTACCGAATCCGAACCCAGTGAGTTCTTCCAATGGCAAAGCAGAGGCTAAGTGTCCCGGCCCCTGATTGGTTAATAGCGAGGGGGCTGGTCTCACCTGATAGGTTGCGGTGGCATCAGTACTGGTGTCAGTTCCCAGACTGGCCAGCTTTTCCTTCATGCGGAGGTGGGAGCGCTGGCGCACGCAGAAGAAAGTGGCGGACACTGACAGCGCCACCAGGATGAAGAGCATGCAGAGGACGGAGAGCAGCAGGAACTGGCCCGACTCCACCCTGGTCTCCTTCACCACGGGGATCTGGGTCAGGCTGCCCCTCTGGAGGACACACACAAACAGAGAGAGAACACACTGTCAGAGCAGTAAACGATGCTACTCTTTCTTTTTTTCTGATTGATGCGGTCTCTTTTGATTTACGGCAACCTTTATATCAAATCTGCAGTGCATCAATTTGCATCAAAAGCTTGTTTTGACTTTCCTGTGAAAAAAATGTGGACACAACAGCGCCGCAAACGCTTCCTTACCTACCTCCACTTCTTCCCCCGCTCTTTCCTCCCACCCCCCACCACTCTCTGACCCACCCCCACTCATTAGCCAGCTCTAATACTGGCCTTATAATATGCATTCAGACTCTGTCAACCCCTATTACCAGTCCCTGTCCAATGCTGCCTCCACACTGTGTCCTACTATAGATATTTACAACCCCATTTAGTGCTGGCATGGGGCGGGCTGGCACTGTGCAGCTACAGGAGGTTGGGATACTAAAAGCTTGTGCTTAATTAGCTCCTCTGGTCCTGAGTTTGGCTGGATTAGGCCCTGGCCCAAGCCGCACAGCTAATGGCTACCAGGACTGGAGAGACACAGGCAGCCCAGACTGGACCTTCGTACGTCCACCACCAATTGACAGAAAAGCCCGTTCAAATATTGACACCCACACTGCATGTTAAATTAAACAGGAAGGTATAGGGCTTGTCTCACTATGGCAGACTTGTTTTCAACGTGCTGTAATATCATCTAAGAGATTGCTATCAACGTAGGTTGAAGAATTGGCCTATGTGTTGGTAATTGGTCATCTCATGGCCATTTACTGTAATGATAAATTCCCTGTGGGCCCCAATTACACTGAATATTTTGAGAGCATAACAGCAATAATTAGGAAGGACAATTAATGATACCTAAAATGTAGCTCCTGCTAAAGATTCTCTTTGCTGATTGCATAAAATACAGTCATCCTGCCAAGTTAGTTTTCATTAAACTTTCAAAAACGTGGGGTTTATGTAAAAGTCACTTCTCCAGAGTCGTTGATCTGTATAGCTACTGCATACATGCCATTAGCTATACATCTGCAAAAGGGCAATATCAATAACAGAGCACAGATACATCAGCAGGCTCCTAATTGTCTGCATGCAATATTGAAAGATTGATGGGTGAAGTGAATCAAATCTACAACATGAAGAAAATAAAATGGCAGCGCTCTGACATTTAGCCTGAGGGGTCTAATGGGCCGGCTGAAGGATGGCTACATCTTGTTATACCATTTTCAAAACAAGACACTTCACCTCAGACCAGTAACAATATGGTTTGACCTTGTGGCTCGTAATTGCCAATGTTTTACCGGCTGTGCGGATGCCCAGGTTTATTTTCGATTACTGTGTTAGGCCTGATGACAGTTGCTGTTGATTGCAATTGCTGTGGCTCGAGCATGTAGTTTCAATCAAGCATTAAGAGGTTAGTCAACAGAGGTTTGAAGAGGCTCATGTACGGGTACAGAGGGGAGGAATGGCCTCGATCCAATGAATCGTCTGTTTTGTTGAGTGATGAAATGAACATACAGACAGCAGGGACGACATTTAGAAAAAAAACACAATTTTAATTGCTAGAGTACTTGTTGAGAATAACAATAAAACACCACCAAAGACTGAATATATAACACCTGAAAAGCCCTTGATATATCTAATATTCAGTGTCACATCAGTGTAGTGGTTCAAGACTGCTGCCTCTGAGACCAAAGTGCCCACTACAGACCTATAGCTTCAAACCTGCTTGACAACTCCAGGGTTTTTCCTTTGACTAAAATATTTTCTTTATTCTAAAAAACTAACAAACAAAAAAACTCTTATCGAGTTCATCAAAGACGTGGCCCTTTACAATCTGTGGCTACTATTGAAAAAAATTCAGGGAAACACCTTGAAATGAATAAAAAGCATTTCCACTGTGGGTGCAAACAGGCTTGAAATACACTGCAAGCATAAAAGAGTGTTTGAAGGCGGTAATCGTGTTAGCAAGAAACCAGAGGAGACACAGAAAGAGAAAGAGGAGGAGGAAAAGGGAGGAGATGTGAGGCTAAGAATTACCTTCATGGGCCTTTAGAGTTCTGTCCCTGTGCTTTTTTTTTATTAAAATGTTTGTTATAATTTTATTTAACTAGAATTGGAGTATGCAATAAAAAAACAGATATGTCTAACTGAAATGTTGAAAATATTCAAAAACACTAAATTGAATCACTTCAACTGTTAAAAATCATTTGAATGGTTTAATATTAATATATGAACATTTATTTTCTGTAAATCAGACACATTATTACCATAATCACGACTATTTTGATCTGAATGTTAGAGCAGAATTTTGCATTGAAATTTAAGATCGACATGAAATGCCAATTTCCCTCCAAATTCTCTCTCTAATAAAAACGTACCTTTTTAACCTAAATAAAAATGTTATCGAGTCTTTTAAAATTCTGTTCAACACTGCTTTTTGTGTTGTAGGATCCAAACTCAGGGGAGTTATTACCCTCTGCCTCTAACAGACTTCTCCTCTTCTGTTTCTCTCTGCTATTCATATTGCCCCTGTGTGGTGAATTAGCCAATCTGAGAGGAGACAAGGGGCAGATGGATTTCGGTGCTCTGGATTATTCAAATGATAGAGGAAAGGTCATGCAGAGAGGTGTTGTTGGGGCGGCTGGCAATCCATTCACTCACATCACAATACCTTTAAGAAGTACAAGAGGGAAAATCTTCCCAAACACACAACTGCCAAACCCCAACCAACCCTAAACCAAGGTTATTAAAAAAAAGCTGCAAAAGTTGCAGCTACAATGAAGATTTAAGAGGTTGGAAATCGGCTACATTTCAAATTGTTTCTGTGCAATAAAATGTGACTGATATCCCTGTGGTTAACAAAAAAAGACCACACATGAAATGCAAAATTTAGCCTTGATGTAACATTTTACAAGCATGCTCACAAGCACTGGCAACACCAAGTACTCTAATACAGTACTGGAAATTGTTAGGCCTATTTTCAGACAAATCCATGAACTCTAAACACCTTTAAATATAATTATTAATCTGAGAAATTAAGAAATAAAGCGGTTTGATATGGGCAAACTCATTTTACCATGACAAAACTGCAACATTATTTTTTCCACTTCTAGTCAATATTACTTTTACTAGATCGTTGGCAATAACTCTAAAAGAATAGAATAGTGCCAGCTCAGTTGCATACGATTTAAATTAGATAAAGGCTATATTTTTACCTAAACACGCGATTAAAACAGAAGACTTTTTATGCGAACACAGAGCGGACTCAGCAGCTTTCAGTTGTCAGGGTTTCTGAGTTGGAGCTGCTGCCGGACAGCACCAGACAGGATCAACCTGCACAGAAACTTTGTCCCCTGCAGCCAGATGTGCTTACCAAGAACCAAACCACAACGTGCAGTTTTAATGGGATTGTTTCGACGACTTTACGTTCAGATTGACCATTTGCGCACATGCGTATTTTATTTTTCCCGATGCTATATCATATTTTATTCCATCAGCTTTTGGAGATTCGATCTCCAGCAGACTATCGTAGCAGAAATGATTAAAACTTAAAAAATGAAACCACGAAACCGGAGCTCGTAAAATTTTCTGCACCACGCTAAAATCATTTCCATTCACATCGGGAACAAAACCAGGTCGCAACGTTTCGTTAGGATTGTTGACAAGTTTTCAAAGCCGGTCCATAAAGGCGCCCTTTACGCGTTTGACGCATTACGACTTGCACACTGAACACGGTAAAGAAAAAAAGAAAGAAAAGAAAACCTAAAACAAGACACACACACGTTTCAAGCCAGGAGATAATTACCCAAATCCATGTCGCGGGGCAGTGCGCACATTTCGCAGTAAACGGAGGACGCGGTGTCTTGTATTCCAGAGAGCGTGGTTAACCACTGACGCTCGCCGCAGCTCCAAGAAGCGTTTGTGCGTCCCGGCCGCCCACTCAGTCCGCTTCTCCAAAAGTTCCCCTGCGAGGGTCCCATGCGTCCCCCGGCGCCAACAAAAGAGCGCGGCTTCAACACGAAGATGAAGAGAAAAAAAGGGGGGGGGGGGGGGAGGAAGGGAGAGTCGGAGAGAATAAAAAAAAAAGGGAGAAGAATGTGGGATATGCCCGCCTGATTTTCCGAGCCTCGGAAGAATGTGCAGAAGCCCCACTAGTGAGTCCTTTCAGCGTCTCTGTGCCAATGAAAAGAGATGGGGAGGTGGCGGGGTTGGGTTTTTTGCGATCATTTAGTTAAGGCTGAGCCCCTCCTTATATTCAGCAGCTCAGGAGTCCCCGTCCATTGCACATGTCATATCCACTGGTTGCTATAGCGATGCCTCCACATGTTGTCGACAGTGAATGTTCAAGGAGCGATGCCTGGCTAATAGGCTTGCGGACCGAGGGGCGATATGAATGGACACAGGGCTAGACACTCATTTGTTGAGCTACTAGGGGTCTCTGTGTTCGGTGTGTGAATTGCTGTTTTCTCAGGCTCTCGTTTTCCTCTGCTCCCTCTCCCAGGGATTCAGTTATGTGAGCAGAATAAGGGAGACGGGGCAGTCTATTCTTCAAAGTAGGCTTTTGCATTCAAAGCTGAAGTGAGCACTATAATAAGAGGCTACCACACAGTACAGTAGTGGTAAACTATATGAATGCTGCATGGGACACTGGGTGCAGTCTGAAAAATGCTCAGCCTAAAGTAAATGGTGTATAATTGGCTACGTCTTTTCTTTGCCTCCCTCCAAGATCTGCCGGAATAAAGGAAAAGGGAGAGGAAAATTGCAAGTTTAACAAGTTTTATAGATAAAACTCACCAAAAAGCTATCCTAATTAGCAATCAGTCTGAAAAAAAAAAGATCCAATGGAGAGCAACAGCTGCACTTAGCAGGGAGAGAGAGAGAGAGAAAGGGGGATTATGGAGAGCACATGGAGAGAAAAGGAGAAAGAAAAAGAAAAGGGGCGGTGAAGAGAGGAGAACGGGGGTCCTGTCAAATGCAGATGACGAGTCTTGGGGAGAGGAAGGGAGGGGCCGTGTGTGTGTGTGTGTGTGTGTGTGTGTGTGTGGGTGGTGGGGGGGGGCTCTCCAGTTTATTTTTTCCATTCAGAGAGCACCCCCTCCTCTTCTCTATTGTCCCTCTGTGTGACAGCTGGAGTTGGCAATGTGAAGGGGAGAACAAAAACGATCTCGCTGTCCACCCTGGGTCTGTGGCCGCATCGGACACCAGCCCACCTTCAAGAAGCAGAGCCAACCAGACGGCCCGCAGCGACAAAATCAGAAGCAGAACGCACTCAAACTGACTCAACATTTTTTTTTTTGCCTTCCCAAAACTCTTAAATGCTAGACCTTGTGTGATGCTGCTGCAAAACTGAAATTATCCATGCATTTTGCTATTTTATGCTGGTTTTGTTTCTTAAAAAAAAGACTGAGAACAAAATTTGCTACTTCCTTATATGCCATGGAGTGACACTTTCACGTCATGCTTTCTGCACACTGGCATCTTCATTTTATTCTTCGATTATTCAGAATCCAAATTCAGTTTTTCGCTTGCTGGATGGCACAAAAATGGCCTGACCACCCGTCGCCTGAGAGGAAAATTTGTATCTTGCAGCATTCAGTTTGAATACAAAAAAGAACCGACTGCAGCGCTTGCTGTTGCACGAATGCAAGACGGATGCAAGACGGATGCAGGAGTAATGCATGGTGGGAGACTTTTATCATGACTGCCAGTGAGTGCTTTCATTACTGGAAAGAAATAAATAGTGGCCCCTGGAAGTTAATCCCCAGAAAATCAGTCACTACATTAAGTCAACCATACAATCATATCTATCCTGTTCTCTGGCGAACTGGAAGAGAGCCCTCCCTGCTCATTCCTTTTCATATGAGATACCCTGGTCACCCACCTGTCAGCCCTATCTAAATCCACACTCATTCAAACAAGGGTATTCCCCTGACTCTGCAGTGGATGGAAAAAAAGAAAATGTCTTCCAAGAACCAGACAAAATCTTCACATGCTCTTTGAAGGAAAGATTGACTTTGGCACCTGTTGTTTTCCTTCACTTGAACTCCGCGTAAATGGACACATTTTCACACGTTTCAGCCACCACTACGCATCACACAGTACGATTTCACAACTCATGTCACATCCTCCAGTGAGGCCAGTGCTAATGGTTATCACAGCAGGGAGGTTTGACGTGCGTCGATTCATTCTGACAAAAACCTACAAGCAGTCAAATTCGGGAACATACTGAAGTCACTCTTGTGGTCACTGGCGATATTGGAGGATGCTGTCACGCCTGTGTGTTTCTCCGATAAGTACTTCCTCGGGGTAACACATGTTCGAACAGTCGGCATGAGTCCTGCAAGGCTTATCTGTCCTCCTCTCCTGCGCTGCTCCGGTGTTTGCCTCCATGACACACTTCAAATTTCTAATAAAAAAAAAATATGGAAAAAGCGGCGAGCGTGTTTAAACAACGGGAGAAAGAGGTATGTGGCACTTCACCATGTCTCTGGGAGAGAAGGGGGGTGAGGAATGTTAAACAAATGTCATGATCAAGTGCACTACCTGAGATGGCAGAGCAGAGACATCCACTGATGGATGTGCATGTGAGCTGAGAAAAGGGATGAAGAGACAATAACTTGCTTAGATATTTGCTTGTACCTACAGGCTGCACACTTTTGACTACATTTACTGTCCCAGGTTGGGCTATCTGAATACACATGCACAGACTTTCTTGCAAAATACACATCCAAAATGCACATGCAATACATGTATCTGAGTGCGTATACCTGCAAGGACACCTTAGCCCGGACACAGAAAAGTCAGAGATTGTAATATGTTTAAGCAAACAGAAGAGAACACCAGCCCAGCGGCACACTGTGCCGGCGGTCCACATACCAATCACACTATAATGGTATCAGTGAGAGGCTAATGTCGTTTACGCTGCTGCACACCACAGTGCTGCACAAGAAACCAACAGCTGCAATGTGTACCTGCAGACTTAACTAATGCGTGATACCGTTACACCAGAAATAGTCGGGATTTCTGCTCGGCTCTTTGAAATGGGGTGCAATAAATTATTCATAATAATATTTGAGCGAGACTGCAGCTCCATTTGGGAAGGTGTTGGAGGATTAGCTTCGAACTGTAATGCAGAGAGAAATGTATGCAAAACAAAACACATTTGGGTGTTCTGGGCTGTTGTTTTTTTTTTTTTTATCTGATCCACCAGCTGTTATTGTTATTGCTGAAGTGATATTACAAGATGTGTGCAAGAGGAAAATATCTAGCCTCCTCTGGGTTTTCACTCTTTTCTTTTAAACTGTTCTATTTCTTTGCTTATATTTAACATGAACGATACTGATACTGAAACATATACTCATATAGGCCAAAGTTTGGTCTATTTGGATTCACTTTACAGAGATGTCATTTTGGTATATTGTTAGTTGGTACTCTGCAGGTTGATTTTGCACTCATGCTGAGATCAAATATAAAAGATGACACTTTGCTCTCCTACCTAAACTCCCCTTTAAACATCACTTAAGGTGCAGAAACCTGACAGTGAGGTAAATGTCTTAAAGACATTGTGTCTCGGTGAGTGTGTGAGAGGGAGAGAGAGAAATACCGTGTTTCCTAATGGATGATGTTCAAAGACACAAAAAGGTCCCATTTCTGGGTTTTACTTGAAACATTTGAATTGCTGTGTCTCATGCTCATCACTTGCTCAGAGAGGAACCATTCAAAGCCCATGTGTGTGTCAGCCATGTCATTCTGGTCTTTTCCCCAGATGAGCTTGTTCAAATAGGCCTCTTTCTTATGTGAATCCCAGCCCAGGCATTGCCCATGCCAAGTAGTTCAAAGCAGTAAACATCAAGGTAAATGCTATGCCTGTCATCTTGACTATATTTAAACCAGAGAGGCAAACCCACACACATGAACAACAATGTGTACTTCAAAAAGAAACTGTGTTGCGGTGTCATAGCCTGGAGTAGAAAATCACACCATATCTGTAAAATGATACAAAATGTTGTTGTATATGAGGATGACAACAAAGTGATACATATTTAGTGCTCATTTAAATTGCATTGCATGTACAGTGTTCACTGCAGTTTTACTGATGACTAATGATATATATATATATATATATATATATATATATAT
>JAVQJL010047472.1:0-72527 GCA_036024295.1 Nannoperca obscura
AAATGGTATCTCATTAACATCATCAATCTAATTATAATCAATCAATATTAAAATACCTGAATATAAATAACATGCTTTGAGCAAAATAATTGTTCTTTTACAATGGTAGTTCACACAACCTAAGTCAAGAGCTGTCAAGCTTTTAGAAATAGCTAAACCTATACATTGCTTTGTGTCAAATGCATTTTTTTTCGACTGAAGGCCACTTTCAAACAAAGCAATTTATACAAGAATGACATCAAGTCTTATCACGAGATGAAATAAGTTCCAACTAAAAAAATTGGGAAGTGGGAAAACAAATAGTTGGTTTGATTGTACTTCTTTGTCTATCAAACAATATCTAATATAGCAATAATAAAAAATACCCACACAAGTACAGTATATTTAGGAAATAATACTAATAAGTACTAATAAACTGTTGTAATATTACAACCACTGTAACAAGTTATAATATCAATTTCTGATATAACATTTGTTGGAGAAATTAAGAGTGAATGACTGTTACAATATGATACCTGGCTGTGCCTATTATTATATTGTGGCAATGAGATGTGTACTTCATAAATATTGTGTGCTTCATACATTGTCTGCAGAAACTGCACAGATCATACATGTTCACATCTTAAACACCTGGATAACTGGGTTCGTGCCTAGTCTACATGCAGGCTATTAACTCTTCTGAATGCAACAGGATCAAAACAAGCCAAAAACAACCTTAAAACTGTGTGTATATACTGCATGTGTGTGAGTGTGTAAGTGTGTGGCAACAGAGAGAAATAAGAGAAAGAGAGAGACAGAAAGAGAGATTGGTCACATATATACACATATTTCCATACCAATGTTCAATTGGCTAAACCACATCATGTATTTACAATATGTACATTTAGTGTAGCTGACATCATTATCATTACTTTTTAGTGCTATACTATATAATATCGTCCAAGAGATGAGGGGTACCCACCCAGTCCAGTGTTCTTGGCTCGGATGCAGCCATGATCATGCACATAAACTGTTTCCCTGTTCTCTTATCTATTGGATAAATTGTAGTTGGAGTGAACCCTTTGTTGCTCTCCACAAACTCACACAGCTGATTATAGATTTTGGGGTACTCATGACGAAGGAATACTCCTCTTGTCCTGAGCTCACGCTGGATATTGACAAAACACACCTCTCTGGCTTTTCTTCCCTCCTCCCCCTCCTTGTCAATGTCCGGTGTGCCTGGAGGCGGAGTGAGGATGAGAGTTTCCATTTCACTGTCCTTCTTGAGTACCTTTTTGTCAGGGCTTGAAGAGGCCAAGGACACCTTTGCATATTTTCGAACTGTTGGTGCTTGGACCCTTGGTGAAGGTCTGTTAGGCACTAGTTCACCAACAGCTACGGATACATTCAGAAGGAAACATTCATTGGGGTCATACTCGTTACCTGCCAGCTGCAGTTCCTTGCAGTATTCACCTAGGTTGTCCTTGAAGCCATCCAGCTCTCTGAGAGATAAGTATGTGGGAGACATGAGGAGGCTCTCGAGCCCTACTTGCAGGAAGTTGTCAGCTGTCTCTGGATTAGCAAAACCCAGAAAGAGAACGCCTCTCCCTCTGGAGAGGTAGCCAGCTTTAGCTACGCGAGAGAAGGCTTTGTGGATCTCTGAATTCTCTCTGCAGAACTTAAGAGTGTGTCGGCACACACTGTTAACACGGCCGTATAGACAGGTCTCTTTATGGGTCTCCCAGTCATCCCTGCGACAGTTTCGTGAGCAGTAAAAGGTGTAGCAACTGTGACATGATTTAAAGTACAAGCAGGCGTTGAACATACTCTCAATCCGGTTGCACTTCTTGTTAGCACACACCATAGTGTCATCTTCATCTGTGCTATGGTCTGGAGAACATTCTTCAGCACTCCTTTGTAAAGCATCACACCCACTGTCAGGGTCTTTGATTGTGTCAGGGCTGGATTTAGAGGACGGCAGCTGTGTGTTCAGACCTCCCAAGTTTTCAAGTCCTGAAGATCCTCTGTCTTTGTCATCATCTTCAGTAATTAGTTGTTTTAGCTGGTCTAAGAGGTCTTCACTTGACTTTCTGCTAGTTGGTGGTTTGTAATCAACAACCAAATCAGCTAAGAGTTCATCCAGTTGCTCTAGACTCTGTTGGAGGGAGAAGTTGTTGTGTTTCCTGTCTTTGGTTATGTCAGATGGGTTGGATGGCTGCTTCTGATGCATTACTCTGGGAGATGGTGTCTTTTCAGCATCTGGCATATCCCAGCTGACAGAGTGCACATCACGTCGCTTGCTGTTGCCAGCACATATGTCGTTGTCTGTTATGGTGATCTCAGGAGTTACAAACCAGTGCCCACTCTTGGCATTTCTCCACGGATTGCTTGAGCCCCTCTCTAATGAGTTTTCAGAGAGTGAAAGGGCAGCATAGCGCCTTGGTGAACTTGAGAGGTTAAGAATAACAGGTTGAGATGTAACATCAGAGCAAGTTCCATGCCTTGCTTGGTAAAACAGGTTTTCATAGCTTCGTCCACGAGGCACCGATTGCTCTCTGTCAGGCCGTGGATATAGAATATTGTCCCAAGACTTGGAGTGGTTTTTGACCTCTGCTCCTAGTCTACTTGTTTCCACACAGCTGTTAGTAAACCACGGGGGTATACTGGGGTCATGCCTTACTCTTGGTGGCGTGTGCTGAGAGGACTGGTTAGAATAGCCAGATATACTTGAGCGATACCAGTCATCTGAAAAGGCCTGGGACATTCGAGGGCGTCGGCGACCCTCTGTATGATATGGCCTTGATGGAAAGTACTGCTCCTCAGGAGAGCTGTACGGTTTGGAATAAAACAACCTTGAGTTACTCATGTGGTATGGATTGAAGCGATTGTCCTCTCCATAGAAAGATCTAGACAGTGGAGTGGAAAAGTATGATCCTGCCTCACTTGTGGAGTATGGCCTACTGTATACAGAGTTTGATGGCTCTCTGTTGGAAAGGTGGTCTGTGTAATATGACCTGACAGGAAGGGTGTGCACCCATCGAGTCCTTGGATCATACTGAATAGTCATTGTACTACCATGGCTGGTTAGACTGGACCGATCATCCTGAAAGTATGCTCTAGAATAGGGGTGGACTGGATACCGAACAGGGTCCTCTGTATAGAAAAACTTGGTTGGTATGTTAGGATTTGAGTAAGCTCTTTGTTCTTGAGTCAGATATGGTGCTGTTGGTGATGGCATTCTGTTCATGTCTAGATGCTGGTAAGAGATGGGAGACATGCTGGTGGTATAGTGGTATCCTTGTCTAAAATCTCCACTGTAGCATTCGCTTGGAGTGGGCGTTGGTGAGGAGACAATCTGTCGTGGTACATACAAACCTCTACTGCTACTGGCCTGTGAGTATCTCTGCCAAAGATGCTCAGTCCGTACATTGGGAACCTGCCTGGATGTATGCTGCAGTACAGCTGCATCTGGTTTAATGTCCACACGGCACCTAACATGAGGGGTTGTGGCTGGTTTGTCTGGTTTATCCTCCTCAAAACAGTCTGAGACATAGAGGGGAGAATGAGGCTGCAGTTTGATAGGATGCACATCATTCAAAAAAGCCCTGTTTGAGGAGTAGGATTCTCGATGTGTTTCAGAAGTCCTCAAGGTATCTGACACGGCCTGAGCTGCATCCCTCCCCTTCCTGGCTCCGGGAGGAGACACTGAGATGGGCACAGGAGTGAGGGTGGCCTTAATTCTTGGAGCGCTTTTAGATCTTGTTCTCTTTTTAGAATCTGACCATGTAAGATGGCTGGTGTTGTCCTGGGTGGTGTGCTGCTGGAACTGCCTGGTGTTGAACAGATCGGGAGACGAAAAGCGAAGGTGCCCTGGTTGATCTAGTCCATTCCACATTAGATCTTTGTTTAATGTCTGATGCTCAGTCCTCTGGTAAGGGTACTCCATTGAGGAGGAGAAGGACTGTGGGTCGTCGAGTGACTCAATGAAGTCAAAGCTACGGCAGTGTCTTTTGTTGATGATTTCTGGTTTGTCAATCATTTTCAAGTCACATTGCTGGGAGGAGTGGAGAGAAATTGAGTGGTCAGTAAGGGGATTTAGAGTAAAGTCCCGATATAGAGTCGATGCCAGAATATCTGGAGGATGTGTTCGTGTCATCTTAAAGGAACTGCAAAGCTCTCCATTCAGTGTGATTCGAAATCAACACCGCCTATGGAAAGAAAGAGAAACAAGAAAACAAATACTCTTAAATGCCATTTAAGTTGTAGACAATAATATTAAAGCTATTTTAAACTATTTATGATGAATATAGAATAGAAGGACACATTTAAATGTAATGTAATAGCATGTCTTGGGTTACCATTAACTCCTATAACCTATAACAAATCACAATAATAAAGACCTCACAATGTAAAAGAAAAGTTCATTTGAGTTTCAATAAGTGACTAATCTTGTTTTTATAATTTCAAAAAGGCAGTGCAATGAAGCAGTTTGAATTATTCACATCTTGTAAATAAATAATATATGAACATACTGTCAATCTCTGCTTGAAGAACATCCAGACTTTTAGGCCTTCCAATATTATCATGGACAAAACCATTCCATTTCAACAATGGATTTATGTGTCACACACACATGGGCTTTCTTGTTGGCACCCACCCACGAGCTAACCCTGAGTTACCATCTGTTCATCGTGAAGAGAGGGGACTGACCAGCCATCTCCCTGTCATGTCTCCACAACACACCTAAATATCACGTCTGTTCTCACACAACCAACCTCGACAGACAAACACTGTTATTCACTACATTGCTTGGCTCCTTAGAAATGTTGTGTTTCAAAGACATATTGTAGAATACCTGTGTATTTTGCTGTTCTTAATAAAAAGAAACACAGTCACTACAGTTGCATAAAATTATCATTTATTTCATTTAAAATAACTTCTAGATTTATAAATTCAGATGAATGGGTATCAGTTGCAATTTCTTTTGGCAAGAACATTTTTGAAATTTAGGATAATTTATATTTATATATTTTATAAATGTATATGCAGCATCTGCTTTTCCATACATTTATCAAAACCTTTCCCTAAATAAATGTAGTAAATATCATTGTATTTATGTTATAGTGTGAGAATGTCAGCTGAAAAAGTAATTCAAGTTATCAATTTGGCTTGCAATTGTATGTCAACATAGTTAAGAAATGTATTAGTTATAGTTAGAGTTTAAGAGCAAATTTGCATTTATTTCAAATCCTGTAAAAAAAAAAAAAACATTCCCCAAAAGTCTGTTGTTCTGAAATGTACAGGTTATATACAGTACTATTGGCAGTTGATCACTATTTGGACTATGCTTACTAATGTCTTATTGATGGCTGAATGTCATTATAATATGAATAGAATCTGGGACTAATTCTATGTCACTCCTGCCAATATAGCAGGATACATTAATTATTAACATTCTATCCTAGTGACAAATGTGTAAATGATGATGGCATGGGTACTAAAGTTTAAACTATGTGCCACTAAATTAGAAAAAACTTAAATCAATCTTACTTTCCAACTTACTATTCTTCTGGGTTTAAATGAATGAGGTGATGCAAGATGGCATATGTATAATAAAATAATAAATTAATTTTATTATACAGTATTTACCCTTTATAGGGTAAAGGGTAAACACTCACTGAATAGTTCACAATCTATCTGTCTCAAACAGATACCCAGCTTTAATACATTCATGGATATGAACAATAGCTCCAACTATTGTTGTAATAATGGGTTTGCAAGGATACTATAAAAATAGCCCTGTAAAGCTAAGTCCCAAAAGTAATAAATTAATACACAATAGATTAATAGTAGGATATCGGAATTTATTATGTTGGCCTAGGACAGATCACTACTTAAATCACTATACTGACCACCACAGAAACACTTTGAGGTTCCTGTAGAAACATCATTAGGCTTTTTTTCTGTAGAAATATGTTAATGTGTTTGATTCCACTGATCTAGGACTAAAGATAAGACAAAATAGCAGATTTGTTTATTAAATTAGAGAACAGGACAAGATACTGAGACTAACTAAATGCATTCCTCCCTCTACTCATCTTCGTGGTCTAAGGCTGTTCTTTAATAGGGGGACCACACGTTCTAGCCCAAGTATAAAACCACATGCCACATACTGTCTCCATGGCTACAGCACACAGCAAAGAAACCATGAAACACTCCTGGAGTTGCACACTGAGGGCACAATTTCAGTCTGAAAACGTGGACTCACAGGATTCGTAATCAATATGAATCGCTTTAGTGTTCTCTGTGTGGGAAAAATCCACAAGTGCGACGTTAGGCCTTATCGAAGGACGATCAAATACAATACAGTTTTCCTGAGCTACATTTTTGTTGCATGATGTTATGGTTCTGTGCGATCTAACAACAATTGGGCTAATACGCATTTGCTTGCCAATTTGTAACTAAAAACAACTTCGAAGACCGTATTTTACCCGTCTGGAAGGATTTGGATACAATAACAAATGCGCAGCAAATTCGCCTGAATCCTTCCTATGGGGCCAAACCAAGGCGCATTCAGCCTCGAAGCGTTACCAAATACTTGCTCTAACGCACTTGGGCAACCCTTTTATTTTGGTGCTGCGGCACGGACAGACCTCCATCCTTTGTGGCTGACCTAATGCCTTTGAGCCCGGAATGACATCATTAGCGGAGAGAGAAAGAAAGAAGCAGCGGGTTCAAACCAGGACGGACCCCACCGGGAGGCAGAAAGGGAGAATGAGTTCCCTTTAAGTTTAAAAATGTACGATTTCGCGAGTGAACGAGGGCCCTTACCGTCTCGCCAATGAGTTGATCGGATGCAGAGGACATGGTGAAGCAGCAGCCTGTTCTCCGGGAGGAGCAGCTTCAACCCTTAACGCGCCTGCTGTGATCCAGCCGGAGCCATGCCGTCTTTCATGCTACCTTACATTTTGTCCACTTCACCCAGCGATGCTCACACTCGCTTATGTCTTTTCGTGTGTGTGTGTGTTGTGCTTGTGTGTGATAGAGGGGAAAGAGGAGGTGTGTCTGAGCCTGCGCTTGGGCGCGTGCCTCTGGAGGCGTGGTTGTGCGTGTTTTTCTCAGGCGGAGGGGGGGGGGGGTTGCAGGAGGCTGGGATGGGGGTTTTCAGTCTCGGAACAGCAATGCGGTCTCTATGTTCATCTCTAAATATGGAGCCCCGAGGACGACTGCATGGGCATTTCCGGGGGAAGTGCTGGCTGTTTGCTCATCCTGAAGTCTAAGGTGCTTTGTAATCAGCTTTCTTCATCAAGAGGCAAAGCGATTCTGACATTTACATTTTTAGAAAGTTTGCAGACAGAATGAAACAAAGCTGCCTGCCAGGTTGGGTTCTCTCACTTGAATAATCACTTGTTCTACTCCTACACAACTGGACATGCATTAGACAAGAAAAAGCAGTCCTGTGAAATATGCTGTTAACTTTATTATGATGGAAGAAGGCGTGTCATGTAAAGATGTAAAAAGGGATATCCATTAATTTTCTCATCTATGAAATGTCAGATAATTGAGGAAAATGTCTGTTATAATTTCCCATAGCTCAAGATGACATCGTCAAATATCTTATTTTATTCGACCAACAGCCCAAATCCAAAAGTCATTCATACTTTTATCAGGTATTACCAGGAGATGCCTCAAAATGTCCAATTTTTGAAGCATGAACTAGCAAATGTTAGGTAAGTTTATTCAATAATCAAAATAGTTGCGATTACATTTCTGTTGATCGACTAATCATTGTAGCTCTAATGTGATCAACTGTTGATACAAACTTGAGCTGTCTGGTGAAAAGTTGCTTCTCTAAAAATTACCTGGAGAACAACTCCTTAAACTAACATAAATATTGTACATACATTCAGATAGGTACCTGCTCTTGTACCCTGTGGAAATCTTTGTTGATGAACAAAATGTTCTGTCCTGCTTGCACATCGTCTTTGTTGTTGACAGTCTTGCAAGAGAAAGAATCGGTGACATTATGCTTTCCCTAGCCTGCTCTGTGTAACACACATCTGCCCCTGAGTCTCACCTCGCCACAGCCTTCTGCATTGTCTGAATTGATGATGGGGACAGCTGGCTGTGGGCCCCGGAGCATGTGACTACTGCTGGAAAACTGCTTACTGAGACACTCTCTCGGCGGATAGAAATCACCACAGACGAACTGTGCTGATCAGGCTGAAGATTGCAATGATACTTAGCTTTGACAGAGCACTTTTTGTTACATGGCATTGTGTTGCTTGTGCACAGTGGATGATTCAGTTTCTATTATCTATACTCTTCCTGCCTGCATCCTGGTTACAAAACACCATAGCTAACTGAGACTCCATCTGTGACATACCACGTGTATGAGATATGATTCAGAATGACAGTACAGTGGATCTCACATTGTGCCGCATCCAGCATCCCTTAGAGTGGGATCTATCTGAGCATGTGTGACTCACCCTCTCCAGCACAGTGCATTGGCATCAGTTTGTGTCAGCTGTTGGTTAGCAGGCATAAGTGTCTGTCAGCTGGCTGCTAGCAGGTGTCTTAGGCACCTCGTAGGCTCTGTGGAGAGGAAATCAATGGCTCTCTGTTGATTTGAGGCCCCACTGACAGGAATCAATCATGTTTTTGCCTCCACTGCTCAAACAGGCTTTCATGCTGCTCTGACACATCAGCCATAATGAGCCATAAGGAAGAATCTGGACGCTCTGCTTTGTTACCTACACTATTTCTCGCTCATGCTGGCACAGTAAACAACCTTCAGTTCTCCAGCTGTCTCCAATTAACTTTATGTACAATTAAGCGACTCTCTGCAAACTTTCTTTCAGATTTTTGTGTTTCCATTGGAGGGAATTACATAAGAGATGCGGGGATGCACACACAGCCAGGTCCTATTGCTTACAAAGTCCAGCCCAAAATAGCCAATGTGGCAGGCTAATACAAAGCAACTCTCAGCTTCCGTTATTTTGGACTGTAATCATATGTGAGAGGAAACAAGGAAAACACATTAGACTGCGATGTTAAGGCAAGCACATTTCAGCTTGACTGTTTCACAAGGAATCCCCAGGGAGGCCAGAGATGTTAGGTCCCTACAGTGGTGAATATTTCACACAGCCAGAATTAGACCTCTTAGATAGACATATGTCTGAATGTGTGTGGTTCCTTGAGTGAAATGCAACAGTGGTGAATCTGAAGACTCAGTGGGAGAGGCATACAGTCTTCCCTTAATTCCAAATGAACCCAGATTAAGTCCTCAACAAATTAAACCACTCAATCCTCTCCTTCCAACTTTCTTGCCCCACACATAATTTACAGTTGCGGCAGTCCATGTAGGGCACACACCACTCAAGTCGTGTTATTTTTGTGAGGATTTAGATGCAGCCAAGTGAAGTATTTGGATGCTTTTTTGGCTCAACGGGAAACTGAAAAAAACATGCTGGCATAGCTTTGATTCCTGGTGGATCAGACTAGATTATATTCAGCGGATTGTTAGGCTTTTCCAGGGTGCACTGGAGTTACTAGAGGAACTCTTACTAGTGTCCTCATGTAGATGATACTGCATGTTGTAAAAGTGGTATCTTGAGCCTTGATGACTAGAATAAAACAGAATAGAATAACTATTTGAATGTGCTTATTTTTCTCTGCTTAATTAGCAAACTGTGTATATTTTGGCTGCACAAAAAAAAGAACATTCCCATCCACTCCAAGTAACACTCATAAACAAATTCATGCACAAGCCAAACCATTTGGGAGCGGTATCCATGGTAACTCACACTGAGTAGGAGCAAAAGAGACTGAATTGATATCAAAGGGAATGAAGTAAAGTGCTGATGGGAGTCTTCCATGGAGACCATAAAAATCTACGTCATGAGGATAAAACGGAGGGAGGTGAAAATGGCTTGTAAACCTTCAACAATCTGCTAACGCACCTCAGGAGGGATTCAGCAGTGCAGCTTCATATCGCCAGAACGTTTAGTGGAAACATACAGCATGGATGTCTCTTATGTCCCAGATTATCTCCAGCGGAGATTGACAAAAAGTTAACATGAGGTTTTACCACAAGGATACCGCCTCTGGCAGCCTTATGGTGAAAATAAGATGAGAAGAAAGACCTGTGCTCATGTGGGCATATTCTCAGATCCTCCTCTCAGTACATGTAGGTCAAAGTAAGAATAGTGTAGATATTATTCACAGCTGCACTGAGCAAATACAAACTCCTCTGTCCTGGTCTCTGGAGTCACAGTAAGACATCCCATGGTGAGTTTTAATTAAATCTTTACTACACACTCTCATCCTTCATCATCTGCCATTTTGGCTAAAGAATCACTCAGTCATGTGTGCAAGTTTATTAAAGGGGAAACTCATTTGGAACGAAGAAACGGGCCTCTTGCTGGGTGCAGTTTCTTTCTGAGGGCTCCTGATGGTGTGAATTGTTTGTGGTGCAATGTCACTATGATATTGTTATGCAACAACATAGACAGGATGCAGTTATATTACAGTTAGAGCAAAATTAGCAAATCAGATTTTCAAACAATGATAAAGGCCAGCAGGAGCTTTTATAATGCAGGGCTGTCATTAAGGTCCCGCTATTCAAGACTGGACAGACAACAAATCTTTTGTGCCTCGGTTACGAAGAATCAATGAGGTCCTTCTAAATGTGGATATCTCTCACTCTCCAACCCACAACAGTACAATGCAAAGCTGTACTGAGTCGCACTAATTGTGCAAGGCTGCGGGTCTTGTATAATAGCTGTAAAAGCCACTGTTTCCTATTCAAAGACTGCCATCTGACTGCTGAATAAAACAACTGAATTGTGGACTGACATTAGCTTTTCTTTTCAATTCACAAAAGAATAGGAATGATTGAGAACACTTGGTTATATGTTGTCTTTTTAAGCATCTGAAGTGAATGAAACAAATGTGGTTTGACCCCTATGCCTGGAATTTTTCCCATTCAGATCCTGCGTAGTGTGCACATCCACCCATCAAATTACATGTGCAAATCAGTTGTGACACTTAATGTATGCAATTACGCATTCTGGTTGGCATTTGCAGTCATCCAGATGCACCTGTGCTCACAGCTTCTCCGGGCTATTTAAATGGGTCAGCTCTAGAAATATCCTGGCTCTGAGAAGAAGTCGTGGGTGCCCCTCCCCTTTTATCTTCTCTCTGTCCTTAACAGAACAAGAATATATTGCTGGCAATACCCTTGCTTGTGACCTGCAAAGTCATAAAAGTTGTATTAGAATGATTACACAACACCTCACGTGTATGACTGTAGTGGGAGAAAATCACAATTTCTGTTGTTTTCTTGTGAATGAGTTTGCCAGCTAGTGAAAAACTCTGTCCAATAAACAGTGTGCTCTCTTCTATGAAGATACTAAAGCCAGTCCTTTGCTATTGTAGTTTGAAATTCTGAAGCAGTACATGAACATATTAGAAGCAAAAAATAGTAGAATGTAATTGTCTTCCAAAACACGTTTAATATGAAATCATATCTTTCCTGATCACATGAGCACCTTAACTGCTAACCAAACCTAGATTTGTTAGGAGAGAGTAGTGTGGTCCGCTGGGCTGCTAGATAGGAATAGCAAGCCAGCAGGCAGAGCTTTAAAAACCACACTGACCTTTCATAAGGGGGCTGCTATATAACATCCTACCTGCAAATTGCATTTTGCACTCCAGACACTTTTGTCTGCAATGAAAACTTTCAAGGCAAAAATAAATTGATTCATTTAGTGATTAAAATTGAGCTCTCTCCTTCACTGTAGAAAACCTACCAACCAAAGATATTTTGACAAGGCACTTTATGGTTGAATGAGGGAAAGTAAAATATGTCAATTTTAATTCATTTGTTTCAGCTGTAGATGCAATCACTGCTTTGTACAAAACAAGGCAATGAAACACAGTAATTCTTTTGCCTGAGAGGGGGTACACAATATTACTGGCCTCTCACAGCTGCAGCTGGTGCATTCAAATTTGCAACCCTAATGAAAGTCAAAAGGATGCTGAAATATAATACATGTGTTTTTCCTCAAACAACATGAATTAGGTTTATTATTCTAAGACAAAAAGATACTATGATGAGTGGTGTCCAAGGCGACATTTTCTCAAATGTGCCAGATTAGTTTTGTTTAATAGGATTATGCACACATTGGTATTTGTGTTTTCTGTGTGATTATGACTCAGAATTGTGGAATTAAAATGTATGCCTCCAAAGGCACAATGAAAATGAGACCTCATTGGAGTTCATAACACAATAGAAGACCACTCCAAAAAAACTCGTCCCTGCAGAATTACTAACATAATAATGGTTTATTCTCTAAATAGTTATTCATTCACTAACATCTTATTTTATTAAAAATAAAAATCCTAAGCAGTTGAACTGTACCACTAAACATGTTTTTACTTACTTACTGTGTTTGAGAGGGATGCACTTCCAGTTTTTGCTGATATTGAGCTCATGCCTGCCAAATTCAAATGCACATATTGTAAGTTGCTTTAGACAAAAGCATTGGCCAAGTGAATGTAATGTAATGTAGTGAGTAGTTCTGATCAAACAGATCATAGAGACATAAAAGGGTATGCCGATTACACCAGTGTAAAATGAATTATATAACCTGATAAATCTCATGCAGAATGGCTACGGAAGTCAGACTGCAGACCCACACCACCTTGTGGTCACATTAGTATGACTGCTATTACTATTACTGTGATGACAGTATGCTCAGTTTACAGTGTGCAACATTAATTTCATCCATGTCCATTTTATTGTTTTAAAAAAAGTTGAAACGATTTAGACTTTATCAGCTACTTCTTGACCTCACATTTTAGATATTTTTTTAGATACTAGCGTACTATCATACACAGAACTAATAACTCATAATCATCTAAAAACAAAAGAGTGTTCACACAGACATGAGCTCTAGAAGCACAACTCCCACACCTGTTGAACATGGGAAATTCTACGGCCAACTTATATTTTCAATTTCTTGATCTGGATGTACTAACGGCAAGACAGGCTTTATAATCCATACAACATACAGTACTCTCTATCCTCACACCTGTAACTTGGAGACAATAAAAAGGTGCAAATGGAAGAAACCTCAGGAAGAGCAACAGAGGAGGAATCCAAACCTCGGAGGAATTATTGGGTTTATCCCAATATGTTCCATGTTCCAAATTCAACAGTAACAAATAAAACAGTCATTGTTGATCATGTACTTTATTAGACATGTGCATGTTTTAATAACATACTAATTTACACATATTATAGCTACATTGCATATAACATCAAATCATTTTATTTTTTTACATTTAATTCACGTTTTTAAATCAGGCAGGTATTGACTGACAATCAGTTCCACTCCAATCTGTAAGGATTTAATCTTTTCACAATGATTCTACAATGCATTTAGAAAACAATAAAACTAGCTGTAAAAATTAAAGTAATTTACATTCACCGTCAAATTTATCCACCATAAATAATGTAAACTTTTAAAAAGAAGAAATAAGAATATCAAAAACATAAATACATAAAACTACTTCTCTGCACTGCTGTAAGTCTAAGGAGGTGCCATGGCAACTGGTATGTCTTAATATGGCCAAGAGGCCTCTGAGTGACAGAATGACATTTTTCAAAGTTAACCATCCATGCTAATTATGATGGCTCATTTTCATAAATTACACACTCAGTGTAACAATTACACAAGCTGCTCTTACTGATTCTCTTGGTAAAGAGAGGCTGTGCCACCATATATCTGACACTGAGTCACTGTAACATTTAAAAATGGAGCCCTGAATCACTAATGCGTAAACTTTTACAAGCCCCAGATAGTCTTGCCTCATAGAAAAAAATGAAGCATGTATAAAATAATTAAAATTCACAAATATTAAAAAAAAAAAAAAAAACTTTACAGACACATATAATATCAACAAGCACAAATAGCAGCAGGGGATAAAGGTGATCATCTGCATCACTCAGAGCTCTGTACAACACATCTATTTGGTTTGACCAGTTACAGAACATTCACACATTTATGCACCATTGAGCACAAGGGGTCACTGTGGCTACACAAACAGATTGATAAACACAGGCAGCATGGAGAATCTGCAGGGGAACCAGGACTCCTTTATACTTTTGGCTATTGGGTCTTCTCTAACAAGCATGATATTGCCATACTACATCGACATTCGAATGGAAAGCACTCCTTCTGGAAGACATTTTTAGTGCCTGGAAACAGAATTGTTTTATAGTAACAGTTCGGATGTTCAGAGTAGTGATCAAAGAAAGGGTTGTCAGTGCGAAAGAGGGGTGGCAGGAGGTGCTAAATCTACTGCAGAGATGTAGCCCACTGTTGACATTCCTGTACTTTTACATTATTTAATTTTTTTCTTGTATAGCCTCTTCTTACAGACTATGAACCCCTTCGGGAGGCATATATGGAAGCAGAAACTCTGCTGCACTGTATGATACAGACTCCGAGTTACTTAAGTGCAAAATCACACTGATAAACTGCTAAACCCTAAAATCAACCTGACATAATCCACTAATTTACAGTACATCCACTAAATCTGTAACTGGAGTTTTTTTACATTGCATTGCTTTGAAATCAAGGGAATATGAAATGACACTGTGTGTAAATAATCAAATTTTTCACTAACTGTACCTGAACAGTTGCCAATCATGCCTGTACTGTATCCTGTACTATACCGCACCTATCACAGACACAGCAGCATCCCAGAGTGGGAACACCAAGTTGTTGCTTTGTCACGTGGCAGATGAATAAACCTGAAAATGTAGACTTCATACATCAGTTAGTGTCACTGTATTCAAGTATAATTTTTGCAGTATACTCTGTGTGCAAATGCATCTGAAATAATAAAAAGATTCTACCTTATTAAAATGCATGCTTCTCCTTCATTATTGGTAAACGACCACAATAAAACTGTAATGGAAGACCCTCACCCACATACAAGTGTCACAATCAATTGGACATCCCTGAGACAGCTCCATTTGATCTGACGTTCTTGTCTGTGTAAGGCATGCTTTGAAGGTGGAGAGTTTTCGGGCTTTTGTTCTTGTGCGACAAAAAACTGGAAGAAAAGTGGCAGCGACAACATACTCACAACACCTACTAGGTTACTTTATTAACTAATTCAACTACATGTGACAACACAGTTACAAGCGCCAATGTCAGGGGTTGGAAAATGCAACCATTGCCTCCTGTTGACATGCAGCTAAGACATCACCATGAGCGGTCAACAGCTCGAACAGATTTAGCATTAACTAACACTGGACATCCTATGTGCGCAGCTGTGGTGAGTTAGAGACTGTACAAAAATTATTAGGAGCGGAGGTGTCAGAAAAGGGGGAGGGTATTGTAATTAAATGTTTTCCTAAAGGGTAGTCTAACTTATCTGGAAGAGCAGTCTATTTTTTTATGACCCCATATTTCTATTTTATTTTATATTTGTGAGATTAAACAAAAGAGTTCAGACAGTTAAATCAAAGAGATGTGTGCCATGGAGGTGGATTTTGCCATATGCAGAGGATATGGAGTGGGTTGAAAATATTGCAGTGTTTTTTTGATGTTTGCCATAAATATATTATTTTGAGATCTTTGCTTTTTTTGTTAATAAAATTATATGATTCAGCCCTCTTCCCCACCCCAATCATTTTTGTACAGCCCCTTAATTAATTTGGTTGGTCGTCAAACCATCCAAATTTCGTACATAAATATCACCAACAAATGGAGCAGAATTGTGTTTTTCTGTTTCTTATTTTTGTGTATGTGTTCATGCATATACACTTTTGTGTGATGTTGTTTTGTGCGACACGGTGAATAAATGACTTACTTAAGCTTGAGGCGAGGCGAGGAATGTTTCAGACATCAGTGCCTAAATTTAGTGTGTATTCTACTTTTTGTTCTTTTTAAAAGATTTTAACTATTTAGGCAGTGGGTGTCAAGTGTGTACATTTTCATTTCAGGGTCAATGTACATGAATTGGAGACGGCATTTTGTTGGTCCTTGTTCGTTGGGGGAATCTGCCCTTCAGTTTGCCTGTCCATCTTTCTGTCAGTAGGAGGAGGGGAGAGGGGCTAATGCCATCTCAGTCTGAGAAGAGACTGGCAAAAGATTTGCGTAGATTGCGTATGGTTTCAGCCTTCACCTCATCCTGGCTAAGGCTGGCTCGTGGCGCTGGGGTTTCTGGAATGTTGAAGGTATTTGTAAGAGACTGGGACTTGCTATAAAGAGAGGAAATGGCAATAGAGGAGAGGAAGAGGCTATTAAAGTCATGCAGCAAACCCATGGAATGAAAAGATTGAAGCACGGCAAGACAGAGAAAGAGACGAGAGAGAAAAAGCTCAGTAAAAGATGAGAAAAGCGCATTCCTCCTCTATGGTCATTCAGTACTGCCTTATCACTTCAAGTTAGCATTGATATGATATGAATAGTGAATGACTTTTCTGGAAGCAAAGAGATGCATGTTTTTTATGAGGGATTGGTGAGAAGTGTTTAATGTCTCTATTTAAAGAGAACATAGTGCAATCTAATTAATACAAATCATTTTTCCATAAAAACCATCAGTGGGAGAATGTATTGACCACTAAGGTATAAGCAATGATACAGATTCTTTAGCAGTGAAAGCCTCTTACTAAATTTCCAAAGCGTTCAACCAGTGCACATGAAATGCCAGTGTACTTGTACAGCGTTGATAGCTTTTTAATCAAAATGAGTTATATAAGTTGTAAGTAATATATAAATGGTTTGTTTTTGAGTCTCTTTTTAAAAATATCTTTCAGCCAGCAGCACAACACAAATCTGTATAGTTTTGCTTCATTCATCAGGCAATTATTTTGATTACATGTAACAATACATTTTCATTTTTCATTTGACAGCATATTTAATAGTGGAAATTTATTTTAATGTAGTGGTTCAAATTCCGTATAGCTTTCAAATATGTTGAGATGATGTGATATATTCATTATGGTTATGAACAACTGCAAGCCAGCTTCCACTTGTTGTTGTTTTAATGTATCACAATCTCTACAAACAATCTGAGATGTTATGTTGTGTGAAACTGCTGCTGAAGGACTGAAAAATGTAAGAATCAATTAAATCATGCACATTCAGGTGGATCATTTGTCATAGAGCGTGAATAGCTTCCCCATGTGGCATGCATATCTCATTGCAGGCAAAAAGTAAGAAAGGATCTTCTGTTATATATATACAGTTACTTACTTTAGTTGTGGAGAGCCTCCCATAGCTGGGTTGTCCTGACTGGGTTTGTTTGGGGGCTGAGGCTTTTGCTGCAGTGGGGGTCGTCCTCCTGGGCCCCCATGGCCTTGAGCAGCAGGTCGGGGCTGCTGGGTGGTGGCTGCTCCAGGACGACCTTGCTGGCCAGGAGCCCTCTGCTGCTGTGGTCCCCCCTGTGACTGCTGCCTAGGGGGCTGGGCAGGCCTCTGCTGTGGGGGTTGGCCTGCTGGAGGTTTCGGGCCAGGGCCTCCTGCAGGCGGTTTCTGCTGCTGCTGGGGGACTGATTGTTGCCTCTGTGCTTGAGGTGAACCTCCCTGGTTTCGCTGAGGAGAGCCCTGACCAGGAGGAGGTCTCTGGCCTTGAGGAGCTCCCTGACCTGGTGGTCGTGGCTGGGCTGCAGGTCCTTGGCTAACCTTAGCCTGGGCACTGGGGTCACCAGGAGCAGGGCTGGCAGCAGATTGCTGGGCCTGTGCAGGAGGTTGGCCTTGAGGCTGTGGGCGCTGCTGAGTTGGAGGACTTTGCTGAGGCCCACCTACAGGAGAAAGCGAAAGCAGCAATAACATTCAAATACTTTCCTAACATCGTTGCCTTGACTTGGAAATAAAGAAAAAACATTTCTAAACAAAAACAAATGGTGTCATTTCTTGTTATTGTGAAAAGGCCAGGTTCCTACCCTGAGGTGAGGGCCGCTGTTGAGCCTGTGGTACTCTGGGCTGTGAGACAGGCTGAGGAGACACTGCTTTCTACAAAACCCAGGCGTTAAAACGGCAGAGAGTAAATATGTGTCAAACAAGGAAGGAGAAACTCTTTTCGTAGTAATAATTGTTAAACAATTGTTGTAACATTTGCAGGGTCTTTATCATGTTTTCTTTTGCAATGGTTCCACCTTGAGTTTGGTGAAAGAGCTAATGTTAAAATTCTCACTATATCATAAAGGTCATCAACACAAATTCTACACTAATTACATTTACTGCTGACTTAAAGGTCCTTGTTTTGATTTTTACACCACATGCACCTGGACATGTAGGTTTCGCTGTGTATTTACTTATTATCTGTTTATACAGATACCGTATGCAGTATATATTGTACATGTGATATCGTTGTTGTCCTGTTATTGTTATTATACAAGTTTTATGCCTACTGTTCCTATAACATTTTTGTGCTATATTTACACGCTCTCTTTCAAAGTAAGATGTTCTGAGAAACCTTGTGTGTAACTGTGCATCCTAAATAAAAATGGACCTGACTTGACATATATTACTAATAAAAGTGAGGGGGCAAAGAAAGCTGAGAGATTGCTGGAGAAAGTATGGGGTATCTGCAGTCTCAGCACCTGTGCTGGCTGCCCTGCTGTGGCACGAACTGGGGAAGGGCTTGATGTGCGTGTAACAGCCTGGTTCATCTTAGAAACCACCAGCTCTGCAATCTGAATGCGATCCTCTTCTTGTTGGTCCCCGATCAGTGGCATAGAACAATCATCAACCTAAAAATGAGCATGTTGTATTTAATGGATTTTCCTTGCAATCACAGACAAATATTTTCTTGATATCATTATATTGTCTTTTAGTACCTCTATGATGTAGTCCTTGCCATCTTTACCATGCAGAGCCTCCACAGCACAGATATCCAACCCCCCAAAGATGTCAGCACAAGAGTCCACCCACAGTCTGTACCTAATAATAAGGTGTTAAACAGATATATAATAGCACAGCACACATTATAGGATTTAAAATCTCACCTCATTTGCATTTATGAGCTCTTACTTGTCTGACATGGCCACCTGCTCAAGCATAGATGAGCCTGTGTTGGTTTTCCAGTTGCCAGAAATTGACGTTCTCCTGGTAATTAGAATTCAAAAATTTGTTTTGTGTTAGACTATTTCCATTTGTCATAATAATATACCAGTTTGTGGGCTCTTTAGTAGTAATAAGTTGAAAACAGTAGAACTCATATATCTTACTCACATGTAAGCTTTGTAATTGTCACCGATCTTCTGGATGCGGACATCATACTTTGCATCAATGAAGGGCTCAGATGTGGCATAAGTCTTGGTCAGTGCCACAACACTGGCAATATCTTGAAAATCATATTGATTGTCCACTTTCACCTGGGGTAGCAAAGGTCAAAATATAAATATACTGGAATACATTGGTCCCAGAAATATTGTGTTCACATTGAATGGAATAAACACTCCAGTACTACCTTTCCCATTCCTGAGTGAGCATGACCCATCTTTACCACTACAGGGAACCGAGAGGAGGTAATCTGTAACAAGAGCATTAAAACATACCAGATTTCTCATAAATTGACTTCATCATAGCAGGTTAATGATTAAAACACGTTTTTTTATTCATTTGAATCAAAAAGAAGTGACACATAGCTATTCTGCATGAATCTGATTCATATTGATGGTTTAAAAACCAGCCAACTACTGTCAGCCTGTGACTGCAGGGGTGGAGATGAAAGCTCTGCACTAACCAACAGACTCAGCTGCTACAAGAGATGGAATATTGACATGGAAGTGAATTACCCTCCTAAAATGTGACCCACGCAGAGGGACTGACTGTTGTGTGTGTGTGTGTGTGTGTGTGTGTGTCTCTTTAAGGGTTGTTTAGCATTAAGACGTACCCACCAGCACAAGTGAAAAGGGGGAGGAGAGCGAGGAGGAGAGCAGATGGCACAGTACTCACCATTTCCTTGTGGTTTGGATAGTAAACCTGTTCTATCAGTGGGAACTCCTCTGGGCCCAGTTGCATGTAGAGTCTAGACATCTGAGCAAACTAAAATAGACACAAATATTTAGGATGGAGCATTTATAATGCAAAATTTGATGTAGACATTTTATTAGAAGGATTTAAGTTGTATAGTTCTATACAGCTGAATTCAATGTGCAATGGGGTTTCAAATCAACTAATTAATTAATTAATTAATTAATACTTACCACCCATGGTTTGTCACAGAAATTGTAGACAGAGTGCAAAGAGTTAACACTTGGCAGTCCAGCATACTGCAGTCCAATCACCATGTTTCGGTGGTCTCCATTCTTGTCCATGCTGAAGGCATGCTGTCTGATCAGCACAAAGTCTGGCTTAAAGGATCTGGGACAGAGGACATTAGCAAAACATTAAACTGCATTGCAAGACAGACAGTTATGAGGAACTTCCATTCAGGGTATTGTGGAATTTCAGATTTCAACATAACCTCAAATTTGCAGCAGCTCTGTGGACTATCAAACTTGCTTAACTAGAAATATTTGACTGTACTGTACTTACTTAATAACCTTGTGCCCATTCCTGATTGCATCAATGTCCACATTGTAGGTGCCTGTGGAATTGGCCACCAGGTTTATTTCAGAGAACTCTGCCTAAAAGGACAATGTCATGGTCAATCCCCAACAAACAACATATAAAACACTGTGATCAGAGCAAAATGATTACCTATTCTACATGAGCCAGGTAGACCGGTACAATTACAAGATGGCAGACTCTCTGAAGTGTACTGTTTAATGGCCACAGGGGGGATAATGGAAACACAAGCACAACATGAAGTAGAGAGATAAATATAGGAAGGGAGGAAAATGTCTCGGGCAGAGAAAAGATTGTAAAACTTTCAGGGCCTCCTCAAAGTGCTGTTGTGTGAATTACAGTATAAATAGCCACTGACACATCATGTATTAATAGATGGTCTTATAAAGCTACACATTACAATTCACAAATTTACCAAAATAATAATTGTTAGGCTACACAAATAACTGCTAAATATTTGTAAGAGATTGCAATTAAAAGTTTACATTAATCAGGTTGGCTTTGTGTCTCTAAACACAGTAGTAGCTCCCATTGCACTGGATGACTCATCAGTTATTTTTTGAAGGAACCGTGAATAGTTTTTGGTTAGTATCAAGCTTGTTGTTGATCAGTTCACCTACAATGCAAGTGGACAAATTAGTAGGATCTAACCAACAAAATGACTCACCAAGTGACTTACACATGACACTGCCTCAGAAAACAAAGCTATGAAACCACAATAGGAAGACAAAGGATTGGCAGGGGTAAATTTCCCATGGCTTAATCATAGCTGTTTATGCTTTTGGAGAGAATAATGATCAGCAATAAATGCAGTCAACTCATAATGCCAATTGGCAATGCATTCATCTACAGAGAAAAATATACCATAGTATTTCAGGTCTTGACATAAATACATCAGAGACAGTGTTATCCATCAACAAAATACGAATGTCTTGTGAAAGACATGGCTCACTAAAAGTGGGCTGGTTTCTTTTAACTAGTCCAGGCTCTGTGGTCTTTACATGTTCCTTGTCCTCCTGGAAATAGTTTTGTAAAAACCTACCTGTTCTACTTTGATGTCAAATTCGCCGTGGACTTTTTTTCCTCTGAAGACCTTTACCCTACATGGGAAATGAGGATTTGAATACAAATGTTGTTTGTAATCAAACACAAAACATGAATTTCATTCAGCAAATGTCTCCTGTAATTGACAGCTGACATTTTCTCCAGCATTTGTAGAACAGTTTCAAAACATTTCCAAACCAATGAAATGTGATGTCAAATACATCAAATAAGCTTACATCAATGGAACAAAATTTTATTTTTCACAGATACAGTGGCAGCTTGCTGCATACTGTTATTGCTATAACTACTGGCAATGCATCAGGATTTTGAAGACACCATGCAACATAAACAAAAAGGTAATGCTAAGTAGCTTATGCTACATAATTTTAATGTACCTGGTGCATAACAATATATCAATGGAATAGCAGGACATAAATATGGACCCTTGCATGCATTTAACATGCATGTTGCCTGGTGTGTGTGATGTGACGATGCACAGATTGCTTTGCTTATTATTAACATGTCTCTTGTCATTCTGAGACAAGAGTGCAGTGTTTTATCACCTATGACTTGTGCTCAAAGCTCTAATAAGCGCTTGTGCACTGGTGAAGAGGCTTTATTAACCTGGTGCATATATTTTTGGTACACAATTCCCACTAATCTCTTAAAGCCACTCGATTTGAAAATACCTGCATCATTATGGTGGCATCGGCCCATACCTGGAGCACTGGCATCATTTTAAGCATGCCAATGGCAGGTTGCAAGATTACTTCGACAGAAGCAACAGCTGATCGTCAAATGAAAATGGCTTCTCTGCCTTCAGGCTGTTGGGCTTTTGTCCTGGCACTCTCAGAAGGCATCTGCAAGGTGTTTCTTGTCTGAGATGCCAACGTGCTGTTACGCCTGGTGTCTCTTACAGCACTGGATGAATCATATGACCTTCTAGATGTTAGGGCAGTGCAACCCACGGTCTGGCACACATTTCTGTCTAGACGAGGCACCATGCTGGCAATGCGCACTGCTCTTACCAGTCGGTCTGTTGGTCGTCGATAACCAGGAGGATCTTGGCACTGCTGGAGACCCCTGCCCGGTCCGCTGCCTCGGATAAGGTCGCAGCTGCAGCAGCTGTGGTCTGTTTGACAGCATTGGATATGGATGAGAAGAAGCCAGAGCCTCCACCTACAGGCTGCTGCTGGCTGGTGGACTGGCGCCTCTCCGACGGCCCTGGCGACACTGCGGGGCTTTGCTGCGGCGGGTCGGGGCGTTGGAGATCGGTCATGTAGCCATTGGGCAGGTTGGACATGAAATTGCTGTCCGAGAGTCGTCGACGCAGGTAGTTCATGATGGAGACTTAGTTAAATGACAGAGAATGTCCAAAAATCCTCCAGTTGGATGCGGCTTACAACTTGGTGTTCAGTAAGAAAATTGAATGACTAGGCTACTTTTCCATGTGCAGAAACGGAGACCTAAAGAGAAATAAGCCTCGTGTTATCAATTAGGAACGGATTTTTAATACCCGATATCAGTAGTATAGAATCGTGACTGAGTGGCTGAATGAATTAGCTAAGGCAACGCAAACAATCACTCAGCCTCTTGATAATAGCTGAAAAAAAGCTCCACCTGCCCTACTGACTCAAACGAAATAATTATAATACTACTATATTATTTTCACATATATCTGTGGGATTGAATAAAGCCCAAATATCAAAGAAGCCGCTGTAGTAATCAGTAGTAACCGTCATAACAAGGCACGATGAAGCCTACCTGGGAGTGCATCCAAAACTGATCCGCCCCAAAGATGAGGTGATGATGCCTTATTATTATCTCTCACAGGAAAGCCTACATATAGGTGACTCTCATGTCCTCTGTGCAGGCATCGAGCTTGAACCTGTGAAATTGGAGCTTACAGTCCTTCCTGCATCATCGCCGTTCTTCTCCCTGTCCTTCCCCCTCAAGCCCCAGTTTTTTCCGCCTGCCCTGCGTCACTTCTAGTCATCCTGAGGGAAAGGAGTCTGCAAGGCTTGACGAGAGTCAAGTTAGGGAAGGTGCGGAACACGACTTCCTTGTGTTGCTTTCAAAATAAAAGAACGTTAAAATAATCTTAGTGGATATATTTATTAAATGCTTATAGGATTTACAGCACAAGGCGAATTCTCAGAAGGTAATGCATGACATCGATATTTAATATATGATAAATAGTTTTAATTCCAAATAGGGAAATGTAATTCTTTTTTTTATCAAAGTGCTTCTTTTATTAGCATTCTACTCAATTCTGTAACTTTATATTGTTATATCAGCAACTTTGCTCTATTATGTAAAGCGGTTTGCTTGATTGTCAGTCAATCAAGAGGAAATCGGCATATATTTTGATTAATTGTTTAAGTAAAAATGCCAAACGTGCTGTATCCAGCTTCTGTAATATGAGGATGTGTTTTCTTTATGCTTTGTGCCATTGTAAATTTATTATTTAGCCTCGTTTGGATTGTATAAAAGAAGCTATTTTAATTTGTCCCTTATGGCTTTGGTTAACAAAGATTGGCTTTTTTGTAAGTGTTGACAAATTATATAAATAAAATATAATAAATCAATTGAAATTAAATTCATTCTTAGCAGCCCTAAATCAATGTATCTGAGGGAGTGGCAGCTGAACTCACTCAGCTATCTTACCATTGCTTCCTCACGTCTTTTAGTCTATTAAAGAAAATATTATTAAACTTCCGGTTTTGTAAGCCTGTGTTTGTCTGACTTGACACAGCTCATTGTTGGGATATGATGGTGGTGCTGATGAGAGCAGGGTGGCAGGGGCGTTGCTCGCTGTCAGGCACGAGCATGCTGTTGACTCCACAGGGTGCATATGGGTGTTGATATGAAATTGCTTCCTGTTATGTTCAATAAAACAACAGTGGCACACTATAACTATTGGCCGTTGACACAGGGTGTAACTTTGGATTTTCAGCAAAGTCGATTGAGATTTGTAAAAGATGCACCATCTCTTGGTGATACCCAGAGAGTAAGTGATCAACACAGACCCCCGGGGAGTCCCAGGCCTGTACTATGGAAACTGCACTGCGTGGTGGTGACTGAACCATGTTCACAATTCACATTGTGTTACCTGAATCAGTTGAATAATGCCTGCAGAGATAATATGAATAAAATGAGATGTTTAATGACCTTTTCTGAATACTAAATAAGTATTCATTTAAATTTTTACCAAGACAATTATTTATATTTGATTTTTAATGCAGGCTATTTGTACTTGTGAAAACCATATAGCTGCAAATTAGTGATTTTGACTTTAAATGTTTCTGATGAACTGAAGGGTTAAGTGTTGAGAAAATTATCCTACTTAAATAAACTTGGGTCAGTTGGAAAATGCATCGTGACAAAGGTGAAAACAGGGCGAAAAGCGTATTATGTGTTTCTCACAGATGCATTGCTGTAGTTTGAAATACCCAACAAAAGCAGTTTAAATTAGCTCAACCTTAAACATCTGCTACAGTAAAATGCATACACAACGCAGAAGCAATATTCATCCAGCAGCAATATTCATCCAGCAGCAATATTAATCCAGAAACATCATATGTAATACTAAAACACTGACAGTGACCATTTTTCTGCACAATTTTTACTTTTCATACTATAGGTAAATTTGGCTGATAGTGATCACATATTTTACTTAAGTAAGGTTTTGAATGCAATATTTTACTTGTTGTGGAGTATGCTATTGCAGTGTATGACTTGGGGGGGCACTGTTGAGCTTAAATTGAACTTAACATAACACTTTTCATTTGCTCAGCTCTTTCTTGTTTTTAAATCAATCACCTTTCGCAGCTGCTATCACCCTATGGATCAACAATGCCAAGGCAGCGCAGAGAAAAAATGTTTATTGATTCTCAATGCATTAATGGGAAAAGATGTAAAATGTATTCATGTGATTTCAATGTCTCATATAACAACATATTAATTACACTCCTTATACTCTTTATTTCCAGAACTACCAATGTTTCTGAGTGAGTGGCCTCTAAAGACTTTCTATGTGCGGCCAAACTCCTCAGTATGCTCAGGAGAGATTGTTCTCATGGCAGCAGAATTTTCAGGACTTAAGAGTCTTTGTCTGGCCATCAACAAAAGCCTTTGGATTACTGGTGAGGCAGGCTCACAGTACAGCTGCGTGCGTGTATGGGCAGGTCAGTGGAATGACTGGAGCTCTGGTGGGCTAAAAGCTCAAAAAAATGCAGTTTGGTGAGATTGCAGATTAGGTGGGAGGGAGGAAGGGGAGTGGGACAGGTGCTGACTACATGGAGGGAAACAAAAGGCACACTTCACCTTCTTCGTGGGTCAGGAAAAAATCTAAAAAGTTGTGTGAAAAAGTGATTTATGAGCAAATATGTGTATTTTTGTAACAATAAGAAAGTACTAAAGAAAGTGAGAAGCAAAAGCTTCTCTAACTAGTGTAAATTCAGTGGTACTATGGCATTTTGCAACTCCACTTTCTACCTTTGAGACATGCTTACCTGTGAGGTCATTGTGCCTGTAGGATAATGACAACACTGAATGAATGAGGGATTTTTATTGGCCATGACAGCAGCCAATCTAAAGCAAGGAATGAGTCACAGGGAAGCCAATGCGCCTATCTGCACTCACCTGATACTTTACCTGGCTGAGCTCAGACCCAGCATCTCATTACCTTTCCAATGCAATCTATAACTGAGGCTCATTGTGTCCTGTAAGCTCCAGCAGTCAAGGTGCTCCTCTGTATTTGGCTTCAGTCAGACAAAGACAAGGAACCATGGCCGTGGCTAATTTCCACTACATTACTCGGATGAGCAGTGGCTTCAAGGTCTACATTTTAGAAGGTAAGTGAACACAAATTAATTAAGTCTCTGCTATGGTTATCCTGTAACACTTAAGTGTTATATATTTATTTGTTTAGATCATGTCACAGCCAAATATGATATCGGTGTGTATTACATTAGCATTTACATTTGTTCTTTGCATAATATTTATGTAAATACAGTACAAAATGGGGAAAAAATAGATGTGATGAAAATATACACTAACAAGGTCGTTCAAATGTTTACAATAAGCATATGTTTAGCTTTTTGTCATAAAGAGAGTTGATTTTAAATCTTTTTAGAATGAAGAATAATAGACTTCCTACTAATACTTAATACCTTTCAAGGTCCTGAAGATTGAACTACGATTGTGTAAATTGTGCTGTCACTCGCACTCATATCTGTAAAATCTGATTAAACCCAGCAAAACCCAGCATATTCCCTGCTCCTCTGCTAATAAGGAAGAAATATCCATGCCCGAAGCATTAGAAAATCAGCATAGGTGTGGTAATACCTGCACTCCCCCCACCCCCCTCCTCTACAATGGCACTGTGTGCTTCACTGTGTGAAGCTGTAGTTCACAGGCGTTGGAGTGTTCAGCCAGTAGGAAATGCGAATTGGAGCAAGCAGTTGCGTTGTGAATTGCCTTTCAATGCAAAACAGATAATAGTGATTGTGTGATTTGAATAATGTAGTTGATGTGTGTGTGACTTCTTTTAAAGCACTGAATGGTCGATTTGAATGCAGTTGAAGGAGTTTTGTGGACTCCCGCTGCCCCATCAATGTGTATTTTCAAGTGTTAACTGAGCATACAGTCAAACAATGGGCCACAGTATAATTATGCTGCCATTACATTTCCAAATAGTACTTTCTGTTTTGACTGTATATGTGACTGTTTTGAACATGTGAGCTTACTGATGTGAGAGCTCCAAGAGCAAATGCATTATTCCTGTAATGTGCCTTTATAAAATCACGCAAAATAATTGTTTGGGTTTAATCTGCCCTCTGAATATACAGCGCATGTCTTATATTTAACACATCAGGGACATCATCAACGTCTTCTTGATGTGTTTCAACTTGGGTAGCAAAATACAATGTGTGTGGTCCTGGATGGCCCTTTCACAAACAGGTGCCGCCCAAATCAGGGTCCTCAAAGACTAAAAGCAGTTCGATGTGTGGCACTCCATTCACAACAAAGGCAGTTGATTGTGCCCTTTTGGCCACGTGATAGGGCTCAATGCCAACATGATGTAGAAAAACAACATTTACCGTTAGCATTGAATCAGCTGTGTAGTGTTGTAACCCTCGCTGATCAGGTAGATCGAGTTCTACAAGTTAACGGAGTTTACAATTAACGGTGACACAAAAAAAACATTTTCCCACGAATAGCAGTCATGCAGGTCAATGTCATGGATCAAAACAAGTAGTTACTCATCGTTGAGTGTATCATTGTAGTAAAATCATCAGTGCCAGTTTGTCCTGCTAGATTTGTTGTTCCAGTAAACAGGCCCTAGCCAAAACATGTGGTATGACTGTATTTTCTTTAAGCCTGTTATTCTAATTCTGCACTTTCGTTTCGTTCTTTTCAGGTCAACCCCACCTCAGAAGCGAAGACAGATACAGACATATCACAAATGAGCGGGCTCGAGCCCCAACAGTGTATCCAATCAAACGCAAACGCAGCCATGAGAGAGGTCTGACATTGGAGGAAAGGTTGGTGAAACTGGTTTATTCATGTTTCCAAAATTATATATTTAGTATTATAATATGATTTTATTAAATGCAAATTATGTCAGAAAGCTGTGACATGACATTTTCTTATGTATAAATGTTTCAGGCGTGAGCGGGCCCTCAGCAGGAGCAGTGGTAGAGCTGCCCAGAGAGCAGCACCAGCACCAGGGACAGCAGTGTTTAACAGGCCTCAGAGCCCTACATCTACCTGGAGTCCAACACCGAGCCCCACCAGCCCTCTGCCCACCCATCTGTACTATGCTCCAGTCATGGATGAACCACTTGCCCTCATCAAGAAACCAAGAAAAGACCCTGAAAGCACAGAGGAAAAGACTAAAAGCTCTGCTAACACTCAAATCCAGGTAATTTACCAAAAACAAAGACCATAGATGTTTGGGCTGTCATAATTTATGAAAAGTGGCAGTACTGTGTGTCTCTTTGAAGTCTCAGTGTAGCTCCAGGCTACCCACAGCAGTGTGGTACATCTCCCATATGTAGTCAGTGAATCCAACTGCGCAGGCATTCTTCTTCCAAGAGTGTCTACAGGCCTAAGCTTGTTCGAGCTATGCAATCCAGCCAGATTCAGGAAGAAAATGTGAGCAATGGAGGGAGGAATGCCTTCAACAAGACCAAACAGACTGCTCTCTCTTTGACCTGTATGTGCCACCATACTGGTAGTACTGACTCTCATGGGCAAACCTAACCAGTTTAATCAGTTTTCAAAACATTTTGTTTTCGAATTAAATTCATGCACCATTTTGTTGTAATGTTGAGATGAAGCGCACAGGCAGGTTTAGATGACATTAAACATGTTGTGGGATGATGCTGTGTCATAAATGCAGAGTTCTTTTACTGACTTTTGAGTGAATAATGACCCATCGCTTCTTGTTTTTATGTTTTTCAGATGCGTCCCTCTGTGATCACTTGCGTCTCCTCATCAACAAGTCCCAACTGCAGATCTGAGGTCCACAGAGGCCAGTCACCAGGTTAGTCTCACACTCTTGTGGATGTGCTCATCCACCAGCCGGTCACTCCCTAATCGTCACACACGCATCATAATGTAGTTATCTACTCACTTATACTGACTCACTGAGGTGTGTATTTGATGTCTGTCATTCATCCTTTCTCTTACAGTGATTTCCAAATGCAACTATGACCACGTGGTTGAGGAGCATTTCCAGAGGAGCCTGGGAATGAACTACCAGAAGGTGCGCTCCCAGCAGCTCTCCATCAACGTGTCTGTCGATGCCCACTTTACCAAAGCTTTGGGAGACAAGTGGCTGCAGATCAAATCCAAGTCCTCCTCCTGTTCTTCCACACCTCCCAGCAGTCCAAGTGTTACTCACTCCCCCACCTACAGCCACAGCCCAAATCAGTCCCACAAAGAGTCCACTAGCAGCTCATCGCCAACTTCCAGCCACTGGTCTGTCAATTAAAGCAGAAATGACTTCTCATATGGGAAGAAACTGGACTTTGTGACTTTTAACATTTCACTGCGTGCAGCTCTGCTTGTTGAGCAATGGAAATGCAAGTGCTAGTGTTGAGAGGGTAAGATGACACATGCAGGGGTGCTGTCGCTTTGGACCTCTTGTGTGTCCAAAGTTCAGACACAGTGACACAGACACATGTAGCATTTATTGGGGTATCCTTGTTTTGTCACAGTTCTATCCTCTGCTTGTCGATAGCATCCGAATATGTGAGACACTGTAGATAGATGATGATATGGGATGATTGAAAAATCAGTCAAATAATCCTTTACATTTCTTTGATGTTGTGTCATTCTTTTAACAGTCTGAATGTCACAATTTCATTGTATTATATTTATATTCTGAGACACCTGGGTTCCTTATAGTCTAACTGACTAGCCTATCTGCGGTACAATAGTATGCTTACAAGCTGTAAACAAAACAAAGACTTTGAAAAAGACTTTGAAAAAATAAAAAATCTCAAAAATCCTTCAATAGTTTTGTGTGTTTGTAATTTTTAAATGCATATTTTTCTAAAAAATTGTTTAATTTTTATTTTATTTTATTGCAGATGATAACCTTATTACTTTTGCTAGAATTTCTTCAGAACGAGAAACTAGTGTTGTCACAAAATGAATAAAAGTCTTTTAAAACTCCAAGGTCGTCAACTCACCTTGTAAAAACTGGGCAGGGTGCTTTACCAGACAACCTAATTTCAGTGGTGAGTCAGTGTGCGTCTACGACACCTCCGGTGAACACATAGCATTTTACACTTAAAGTTGTTGCCACACACTGAGTGAAAATTAAAAAGATATATGAGCAACACATTCGGGACTTTTTCCTGTAAGTTAGAGGGAATGTAGGGTGCATGTTCCAGCAGGCACCAGGCCTTGTGTTCTGACATTCCTGTCTCCTGAGAAAATGACTCCGTAAGATCCTACAGATCCTGTTTGGCAAGGGATAAGGAGGGAGGGAAGAAGGGAAGGAAGGGCTGGGCTAATATAGGCCTGAGCATGAGAACCAGCTGAGCTCTTCAGTTACTTATATGCATGTTCTATCTTGTCTAACTACTTTAAATATGATAAGCAACATTTAAAAGAAATCCAAAGCTTCTTCGAAATTACAAAGTTGGTCAATTTTAAACAAGTTGGAAATAACCTAAATGTTCTGACATGTAGAACATCACAGGAAGAAAGCTGTAAATCAGGAAGGAGAATGGGAGAAAATATGAAGTGGACATACTTTCACATAAAAATCGTTAAGTTAAACCATTAAAAGTTTGTAAGCTTATGTCATTGGGTGGTTTGAGTTTAGACATCTGCACAAAACCTCTTACCTCGCCTTTAATCCACTGTACAGTAACTCAAAGTTTCATCAAACAGATCTTGTAGCAAGTCCATTCACAGAGAGCAAATAGTTTCCAAACTGCTGGTTATTACTTTCCCATTTAAGTGTTAAAACAGGTATTTCCACATGGAGTATATTCATTAGCCAGCAGTAACCTGAACAGGGGCATTGATGCCATCTAGAGGCCCTTAGGTAAACCTTAAACACATTGTCAATGACAAAGTCTCATGTTACATGCTGAACAGCACAAACAGCTGAATAACACAGCTCTGCAGGTAAACTTCTTGTAGAATAGATTTTAAAGTGCTGCTGCTAGTTTATAAATTGCTCAATAATCTTGGGCTGAAATACATCTCTGATCTCCTTGAAGGATATAAATCCAGTAAGGCACTTAGATCTTTAGGAAGCAGTCAGCTGGTTGGACCTGCTTTTACCTATTATGCTGCACACAGTTGGAACCAACGTCCTGAAGATCTCAAATGTGCTCCGACTTTAGCCGCCTTCAAAACAAAATTAAAACCAGTTGTTCTCATGTGCATTTGCATGACTGGTTTCTCTTTTGCACTTTTATTTCCTTTGTTGCATTGGCAACTTTTACTGCACTGTAACTGTATTTTATTTTTGTGTTGAATAAATTAACATGTATGTATCTGATTTCATTAGATCTCATTTTAAAATGTCATTTTATTTTATGTTAAAAGATTTTATTCTTATTGTTTTGAATGTCTCTCTAATGTTTTTCTTATTATTCATATGTAAAGCCTTTGAATTGCCTCTGTGTTTGAAATGTGCTGTATAAATAAAGCTGCCTTGCCTTGCTTTTAGAAATTAAAGAGAGAGAAAGAAAATACTTTGCCCAGATTACCACTAGGAGGCGACACCATTACAGGTTTTTAAAACTGAACATTCAACTTCATTCATCAATCTTAAGCCGCTTTACATCTTATTTCACAATATTAATATGGATTGTGTTTCTTATCCAAAATGTCCAGTTTATATCTGGATGTATGATATAATTATGTCTATATTAGTAACACCATTTGCACCATTTGAATGTTCTAAACTTTAATTTCAGGATATCTTTATCTGTTTATAATTACACTCTGAATTTGATGCTCTAAACCACCGTTATATACAAGTCTGCTGCTTACTTGGCCCAATTGTTTAGTACAACTAAGTTGAACGCGGCCTGCTCAAATCATAAAGAAATGGCCTTGAGAATATAAGGAGAAAAAACTTTTCAAGCTGCTGCACAACAAATGCACATTGTTGTCTGAGGCAACAATAAAAGATAATAAAGATTGGGAAATACCTCAAACATGACAGAAAACAACATTTAACTCAGTTTGACTGTGGCAGTGATAATTAAGTATGAACCACAGTACAGACGATTGGCCAAGCCATCTGGGAAAGTTATTGCACTTTGTCTTGTCTGTCAAAAGTTAGATCACTGTCAACAAAGCCCAACGCATTTTGTAAACAATTACAATTACAGCTCTAATCTCATGAGAACACGAGTGCATGGAGCGACTGTTGTGGAGCTGTGTGTTCATCCTCAAGGTTCTGTTCATATTTAAATTCCCAAAGATTGGTATCTAAGATAATTGTTAAAAAATGATTATTCACCCGCTGGGTGTTCCCAGTCCAAATCTGGCAACTTTATTTAACCACAGTAGTGAATATAATATCAAACAAGGTACTTAAAACAGCTTGATGTTTATTCCTAGCTATTGTTTCAGTTGCATTTCAAGTAACCCCAACTGGAGTGTTTTCATAGATAATAAACACTTACCAGCAGTGCTCACACTAGTGTTAGTAAAGTGACAAAACAGCAGCACAACAAACAGCTTATTTTAGGAAAGAAAATTTTGAAAAATCCAATTCGATTAGAAAAACAGCAACTAAAAATAATCAGCTGTGACATCTCTGCAAATACAATTTTGTTACTAAAAGCTCAACTTTGTTGCTAATTTTACAATAGAACAAAACCCCAAATGGCAATAGTGTCATAATCATATTTTATACTAATCACATTTTCCATACTGATACTTTAGAACCAAATAGGGCCTTGAATTGGAATTTGGTTTTAATATCTTGTCTTCATTTAAAAATCTAATGGGGCTCCATGTAAAAAAAAAAAAAGAAACTAATGTTTCTGATTACAGCTGCTGTGATATTTTTCTAATTTGTCACAATAGCAATATGTTTTTACTGTTAGGATGTGTGTATGAGCTTTATACTGTATCTGTGTTAGTGACACACCTGATGTGATTTGTGTTGTGTCATGCTATAAAAGATATTATGTATATGTTGAAAAAACAATAAATAGAGGGATGACAGAATATCTACTGATAGTCTAAATGTCTGTGACACTATTTGTCCCTGGACAAAACACAACAGGAAATTTGCCACCAGTTTACCAGCATCCACTGATAAGTGGTTTAATATGACACAAGATTTACTCATTGTTGCCTTTTAACATTACCTGAAGCTCATATAAATAGCTGAGATGTGGTGCAGGTTAGAGTGTGCCGTCTGCTTCCGCCACCTTCACATTTATTTTCAGTAGAGTTGTGAGTCCTTCCTTCCTTCCTTCCTTTTGGACTTGTCACATGCTTTGGAGAGGTCAAAATATTCCACACAGGTAGCATTTGTGTGCACGGGTTGTCAGATGTCAAAGATCCAAACTACATCATCCAACGGGCACTAAATAAATGAATAATGAAAAGGAACCTATCAGCAGATTTGGAGGCAATGTAGCATTTCAGAAAAGAGTAAATTGTGCTGACGCTGAAGGCGGCCTCACAGTGGAGTTTCTCAGTAAAGTGACTCTTCATGGCGAATAACAGGTTGATCAGTAACATAGTTTGAGACTGTGGCTTCATGTTCTGATTAGCTTTACTTGCTTAATGAGTTATACATACTACATGTGTTCCCGCATAGACAAAACCTTATTTCAGTGTTTTCATATTGTGGCAGAATATAGTTTTCTATCTAAGAGAAAGAGACTCTAGGAAAAAGAACAAGAGCCTTTAAACAAGACAAAAAAAGTATATAGCCTAAATAATAATCCCAGGCCGCAATGCACATGAGACACTTCAAACACACAGTTGTTGGACGGTTGACAAAGGGAGAGACTATCCTATATTTATAAAACATTAGGTTTGGCCAATAGGTGGCACTAGAGTGGAGGCCATGTTGTAAAAAACGTGAAATAAAACTTAAATGATCTCTTCTAATAAAAAGATCATCACCTGTGGTCTCTTCAGCTCATCTCAGACTCAGCTCCTGATATTTTGGTCATTGGTCTAAGCTGCACAAGCACAGTGGGCTGCTTAAACTATAAAGAGGACCCAGGGATACCATGGGAATATGACAATGATTATATAAAAATAATAACTCCTGATTACCGTAAACACACCACAGCCTGAAATCTTTTTTTCTTATTTTTCTTTAGCAAAAAGAAGATATATTTAGGCAAAACAAAAGCATGTGTGTGCCTCCATGGTGGAGATAATAAGGGGACTTCAGGTTCATATGCAGCAAAGCAACATAATCAAAGACAACTGTAATTACTTCTTCTTGTCAACAAACAAGTTAAACATTAGCTTTAGGCAGCAGAGGTCCCATGACCGGACTGGAAAGGCGTGTGCTCCTCCGCCAGCTCAATATATAAACCAACCACCAACAGGAGTTTCCAAACACTACAGGCTGCTGGATTCTCCTCTGACTCTAATCACATCCTCTCTCGCTTTGCATAAAGCTGCTGGGGCTGGTTCTCACCTGTCAGTGGACCCAAATACGCAGCAGACAACTTTCACTTCGGTCTCACGTGTAAGTCTTAACTATCTTACCCTATTCTCTTATTCTTGTTTCTTTAATTTGTTTCTGTGTTGTCGCTCCGCTTGAATTATGTAACAGCAGCTAAGGAGATTAACATACCGATATTTTCTATACTGATGGTGAGTTTGTTGAAAATGACTAACAGCCCTGAATATGTCAATTATCCGCAGTTCTAAAGTCTCCTTTTGGGACCGTTGGGTGGATTTACTACGCAACTGCAAAGTTTAACGTTAGAGGCCAGACTGCTATAACTGTGACGCTTAGCCTACTGTGCACCTGTTGAATAAGTGTTTGGGAGAAAGTGCTACACATGTCATTATTGGTCCAGTGCTAACAAAACACCCAGGGAGATTAAACACGCTTAAAAGTGCAGTGAAGTTTGCGTAAAGTCACTGTTGTACCACAGCTTGTGTCCAATATGGTTCATTTGCATGACAACCCTTCAAACACTATTAGTATTAGAGTATTCTTTATTTGGGGGATACTGTTGCGTATAAAACCTGCACATTGCATTTTGTCATGCAAATAATTAATAGCCTAAAGAAAGTGTTCAGACACCGACACCACCTCATGTTATGTTTAACTCAGCTCTCTATAGCCTCCTGCACAGACAGATATCTCTGCTGTAATGCTCTAGCAACTATGTCAAACATTATTGCGGCTCACACGAGTTATGACATATTACTGGTGTAAAACACTTCCTTTAGCCACAGAAAATCACAAAATCATGCCTGCAGAGCAAAACAGTGCACACTGTCTGGTCTGGCCAGCTAGTTCAGCGCTTGTTAATATGTAGCTGAACTTAGCCTTTGTTTCTGAAACAGTAAATGAGGAGCATTAATCACTAACTTGTGTTTATATGTGTTTTTGCAGTGTGTATCATCACAGACTCGCCGTTACAATGGAAGTCTCTCCCATCTCTATATCCAGTCATTTTATGATGAAGCCAACAGACAAACCCTGCATACCTAGCTCGCAATATATTTTCATTTCCTCTCATTAGCACTTTTAGAACTGAACCAAGGGGTTCTTTCATCCATTTTGTAGTTGAAATTTATTTATAAATACATATTACCTCATACGTCACTGTCAAACCACAATAAATTGGCTTGGTTTAACTCTGATTGTTTTAATTAAATAAAATTGGAACTAATGATGGATACAACTACACTAGCGACCCTGGCTGCTACCACCACTGTGGCTCTGGCCTCTCAGACTGACATGTCAGGCTACTTGTGGCTGTTGGTGATAGGCTTCGTCATTGCCTTCATCCTGGCTTTCTCTGTGGGAGCCAATGATGTGGCCAACTCTTTCGGTACTGCAGTGGGATCTGGAGTGGTCACCATGCGCCAGGCCTGCATCCTGGCCACTATCTTTGAGACGGTGGGCTCGGTGCTCCTGGGGGCAAAAGTCAGCGAGACAATCCGACAGGGGATCATTGACGTCCGGATGTATAACGGCTCCGAACACGTCCTGATGGCAGGATCGATAAGTGCTATGTGTGGTAAGCACTCACATATGTAACATAGAAATTCTTTTTTGATTTGCTTGAATGGTGCAATGAAAATCCAGAAAAGAAGATATTTGTGCATTTTTAGATTGTGAGAACAGTCCTTACTCGTGTTTTGTCGTGCAGGCTCTGCTGTGTGGCAGCTGGTTGCATCATTCCTGAAGCTCCCCATTTCTGGAACCCACTGCATTGTTGGAGCCACAATTGGCTTCTCCATGGTAGCCAGAGGTCACCAAGGGGTCAAATGGATGGAGATACTGCGCATTGGTGAATATATGTTATTTCCCACATTTTGAAACAAGTATCTGGTAAATCTGAAATGCCAGTGTAGCTTATTAATCAGTGTTCTTTCAAATGTCTTTTGCTTTCCAAAGTGGCATCCTGGTTCTTGTCACCTGTGCTGTCAGGCATCATGTCAGGAATCCTCTTTTATTTTGTTCGGAAATTCATTCTGAGCAAGGTAAGCCTAACCCTAACACTAATCAATGGACATGCTTAATACGTGTAATTTGAAGTCATCAGGGGTGGAGGAAGTGTTCATATTCCTTACATAAGCTAAGGCACCACTTTCACAAAATATAACACCACAGTAAAATGGCATAAAATGGAAATGCTCAAGTAGAGGAGCAAAGGAGTAAAGGAGCAGTTTGACATTTTGGCATTGTGCCTTTATGTTTTCTGCCGAGGGTTAGATGAGAAGATTGATACCAATTGTCTGTATGCTAAGTACGTAGCTTCTGCCAGCAGCTGGCTAACTTAAGTAAAGACTGGAAACAAAGGGAAACAGGTAAACTGGCTCTGCCCAAACAAAACAAAATCCACCTACCAGCTCCTTTAAAGCTCACTAGTTAATATTTTAAATTTTGTTGTGTAATCCGTACAAAAAGTGTATAAACTTAATTTGATTTATGGTGGGGTTCTTGTGCCTAACTAGTTAATGGGCAGAATCAGTTACTAGGCAACAAACGGATACTTCAGGAAGTTACTGGTCCTTTCCAAGAAATACAGTTGTTTTATTTAGCTTTGTTACGTTTGAACAGTCTAGTCTTTGTGTTAAGCTAAGTTAGCTGGCTGCTGGCTGTGGCTTCATGTTTACCATACATACTTGAGAGTGGTATCAAGTATGGTATCTATCTCCTCATCTAACTCACAGCAAGAAAGCAAATGAGCATTTATAACAAAATGTGGAGCTTTGCCTTGAAGTGTAGTTTTAGTAACATTGGAATGCATAGGTAGTTTCACGTATGAATTAGACATTTCTCAGTGAGTGCTCACACACTGATTTCCACAGGCTGACCCTGTACCAAACGGCCTCAGAGCTCTTCCTGTCTTTTACGCCATCACTATGGGCATCAACCTCTTCTCCATCATGTTTACAGGAGCACCACGTGAGTACTACGTCCACACACTACACCCATGCTTCTTTTGATCCTCTCTTACGGCACTGTACTTAACACAGCAGCTGTTGAAATCCCTGGAGCAAGGTGAGGTAAATGTAAATGTCACTGGATACACAGAGAAGAGTTGATGACAATCCTCTTAGGACAAAGTAGGTGACCAAAAATGAAGAAAGATTTGATTGTTCTTGTTTTGGTCAGTTGGAACATTATTTCATTAACCAAAAAACGTGTCTACCCTGGCATTTCTGTGTGATTCAGTGTTCCTTTTAAAATAATACCAGTGATAAAATGGCCAGACACTAATTTATACAGAGTTGCAGAAGCCGCCAAACTCAACAAAAATATAGTAAAAGCAGTTGAATGGGAATTTGATAAAGATACAACTATTAAATGGACAATTTCCACTCCTTTTTGTTTCATTTGCAGGATTGAACTTATCAAGAAGTCAACTGGCCTGGGCCCTTCACTGAAGGCTGCAGGCCGGTGTGTGTGGGTCAAGGAATATAACACACCATAACTCCTGCTATGCAAAATTACAGCGTAATACAGCAGAGTTCACTTCTTACACTGATACTTCACACATGATCCAGCCGACATTCTGACACAGGGATGCAGAAAAAACATTATTTTTGTGTAATTTTCTTATTTGAAAAAACATTATTTTCTGCCTACACACTACAGTATTGTGTGCAGTTAACAATGTGTGTGGCTATTGTGGCTTCACATCCATGTTGATAATAAAAGCCACTGCTTTTACTGTGTGGCTTTTTATTTATTGTTAACCTGCTGTAGTCTACAAGATCAAACAGGTAAGTTGTATCTTTGAGGGAAAATTTAATACTGTCATACTAACCTGTTTTAATCCATCTAACTCTAGCAGTTACAGCAACTGCACTTTAGCTGTGTTAGCATTAAAGCACAAAAAGTGAAATTGCTAGAAGTGCATCATCACTGGGCTACAAATGCATCTGATTGGAGAAGTGTGTACTCTTGCTGATAAGGTTTCTGTAGGAACATACTGAAACACTGGCAGGTGGCCGTTTAGACATTTTGCATAGTTTTGTGCAAATCACATGGCCACAACTCATGAGACAGGAAGAGGTGTGGTTACTTTGAAGAAGATTATCACAATTTTTTTTCCTTGGAACTATTACATCACACCATAAGAGTCATGCACATGTCAGAGACCTATTAGATGTTACACTGTTTCTAAAAGTAGGCTACAGTGTATAGAAATGTGTAAGTACTAACAATTTCTTTTGTCACTGTTTTCAAAGGAGCAGCATCAGTTGTGAATAAATGAAAGAAGCGGTTAAGTTTCAGTTTCTCCTTATCTGAGACAGAGTTCTCTCCCATGTCCCTGTCTTGTGTGCACAGTGCTGGGTTTTGACAGATTGCCATGGTGGGGTACACTGTGTATTTCGCTGGGCTGTGCCATCGTCACAGCTTTGGGCGTTTGGTTCGTAGTTTGTCCACGCCTCAAGAAGAAAATCAAACGTGAGTAAATCTTACATTTTTGGATTCCGTTTTCAAATGCATTTTGTATTAAAAAAACATTTTGCTTATTGCTCTGTATTAAAAATATAGTAATTTTGGCTGAATTTGCAGGCAATTTTCTTCATTAGCCAAGAAAAGTGATTAAAAAAGTTTTTTTTAAATGATCTTTATGGTGGATAGCAAACTTTTTGTCTTGCACAACTAACCTTGTCTACAATGTGACATACTTGATCTCAGTTGAACACTTAATGTGTTTCAGGAGGAATAGACACTGCTCCCTGTGAAACTCCACTAATGGAGAAGACTTCCAGCAAACCTGTGCTACCAGAGCAGCCCTCAATACCTTGTGACCCTCAACCTCAGGCTCCTTCAGTACACAGTCAGAAGGTGGCTTTCAAACTTGGTGGCTCAGAGGAAGCTGATTTGGACAACAATGACATGGAGACCAAAGACTCGGATATCAGCAGTGGTGATTATATATTTATATATTTGACTTCAGTGGTTACATTCATGGATATATTACATAAGTAATTATGACTATGTTTATCAACTAAATATCAATAAACAATGTATTTCGATAGGTCTGAATGGCACTGTTGGCCCGATGATGATCACTGATCCTCACAGTGGACGGTCCCATACGATCCACAAAGATTCTGGCCTTTATAAAGACCTGCTACACAAGCTTCACATGGCTAAGGTCGGTGACTGCATTGGTGACAGCGATACAGAAGAGCGTCCCATCAGAAGGAACAACAGCTACACCTCCTACACCATGGCCATTTATGGTATTCAAGGAGATCCTAAATACAAGGACATGGATGGTGAGCTGCAGAGAAGATCGAGGGTGGACAGCTACAGCAGCTACAACTCAGTGGTGACCAGTGAGAGTGCAGTCCAGGACGGGAGTGTGACTCAGGAAGCTGGCAAGGACCTCACTCTGGAAGAGGATGAGCTGGAGGTCGACCAACCGGCCGTTTCCTTGCTTTTCCAGTTCCTGCAGATCCTCACGGCGTGCTTTGGCTCCTTTGCTCATGGAGGGAATGATGTCAGGTAGGTAAAGGTGGTTTTCTCCTGAGGAATTTTTGAATTCATTGAGTTCATTTAGAGGATTTACATAAGCCATTTTCATCACTAGCAATGCCATTGGTCCACTGGTGGCTCTCTGGCTTCTGTATGAGAGCGGCTCTGTGGTGTCCAACACACCAACACCCATTTGGTTGCTTCTTTATGGTGGAGTGGGCATCTGCGCTGGACTGTGGGTATGGGGACGAAGAGTGATCCAGACCATGGGCAAAGACCTTACACCCATTACACCCTCCAGGTATGCCACATATTTGAATCCAATAACAACTAAAATTTTAGTCTTTTGATATATCTTATAGTCAAAGCATACTAACATATTTTCCCCCAATTTAGTGGATTCAGCATTGAGCTAGCATCTGCCATCACAGTCGTTGTGGCATCCAATATTGGTCTTCCTGTCAGCACAACCCACTGCAAGGTATTGAAACTCAAAAATCACCCAAATAGATGGATATGATAATCAAAAGTAGGTTCATAGTTATAAAAAGTATTGTATTTTCATGAAGCCAATGGTCACATCTGCCAATTAACTTTTCTATCACGTGAACTCAGGTTGGATCTGTGGTGGCTGTGGGATGGCTGCGCTCCAGGAAATCAGTTGACTGGCGTCTGTTCAGGAACATTTTCATTGCCTGGTTCGTTACAGTTCCTATCTCTGGGCTGATCAGTGCTGCCATCATGGCTATCTTCATATATGTTGTTCTGTGAGCCTCTCACTGTCCAGCTACACTGACGGACTGCCACCAACAGTTTTTGCTTAACTGACAGATAAAACTGTGATAATAAATGTTCTATTTAGTCTCTGTTAATGATGTTTATAATATCATTTAGTGTTGTTTCAAGGTCAAGCCAATGATGTTATCTCACAAGAATATGTCCATAAATAATGAAGGATCTAACACTGTTAAACTATCCACAAGTATGTGATCCTGTATTTTCTTATGTATATTTGTATAAAAGCAATATGTATTAAAAATCAAAGTGTTCAATTTTGACTGAAAAAGAACAATGAACAGTTATATTGTATGTTTGCATATTTGGATGTAATATAATGAGGAGTTGCTTAATTTAAGGGGATTTCAATGTATTTTACTCACAATTAAACATTTTCAACTGAATTTGTGTGTGTGCGTGTGGGAGGGATGGGTTCTTAAAAACCAAAACAAACAAACCCATCATGAGGTGTTTTTCTTTTGAAATATGATATTACAATTCCTGACAATGATTCATATTTGTATAAATGAAACAACAAACACATAGTATTGGGGGGAAAATAAAGGTTTAATGATGTCCTTCATCGTTTTTACCTATACTACAATATACTTAGACTTGTGAAAGGACTGGTATGGGCTTAACTATATTGTGAGTAGGAGGTTATTGTGAACATTGATTCTACATATGTCACATTAAGCAATACAGGGATACAAACCAGCAGCCACCAATATAACACATTCTTGTATATTTACATTTTCAAAGCCTATAGTAACACTGTTGTAAAAAGTCAGTGGTGAAAGAAGTACACAGACCTTGCACATAAGTAAAAAAAGAAAACAGAGTAAAAGTCATGTACTCAAATGTTTTCTTAAGTGTTTTCTGAAATGTAGTGAAGTACAAAGTAGAAGAAAATTCAAATAGTACCTCAAAATTGTACTTAAGTACAGTACTTGAATAAATGCTCATTTGCACTACTGAAATTAGCTAGGCTATAAATACTTTGGTAATAAATATTAATGGTATCTTGGCTGTTACACAGTTTTGAGTGTAACCAAAGGTTTATGTTATTTATGGTTACTTTTATGGCCCCAATGATTTGGGGACTGTGCACTCAAAAATTGTACTTTAAGATGAAAGTATCACGAGTTGAGGCAGACCACTTCATTATCAAATGCCTTATTATCATATTATGATTTCGTATGGCTTGTATGTTGATGGCATGGTATCCTTTGCGGCATACGTATGTTGCCTCATATACCTGAGATATTTTTGCTATATAAGCCACTTCACTTTGAAAATCTCTCTTTGCAAAAAGTTGCAACACAACTGAGAAAGCCCCATGTTGCTGTGTCAGCCTCTCTAAATCTGATCTAATTTGCTTGGCTAACTGTAGGAACATGGCCATGCGTAGACACTAACAAGTTATTTTATCAAACTGCAACACATCATTAGAATCGGCCTTAAAGTCCTCCTGTTGACATTTTGCTGGTTGTGTAAAAGCAAAAAGACCAGCCATGTGAATTAAACAAGTTAGCTAACACTAGTGGAAAGTGAAAGTAAGGACAGTTTATGGTATTCCTGAAGTTTATTTAAGGTTTTGACAAGTTAGGGTGAGAGCATAATACACTTTTCCTATCTGAAGCTAGGATAAAAATAGGATCAAATAAAATAGATTACATAAAATAAAATGCAAAAATAAACATAAAAAATAAACATAAAGACAATTAACTGAAATTGCAACACAATAACTACATTGAAGATGTTAAAATACAGTACAACACAATAAAACATAATAATATGAAAGTAAACACAAAAAGAAAACATTAAAGCAAAAAAAGTACAATGAAGTTGCAACAAAGTATAAAAACAAACATAAAAATAAACAAAAACATTACGAACATTATAATGCAAAAGGAAATTCAAAATATTACTTAACAAAAAAAGTTTATGAATATGAAGAATGCAACATGAAAACATCTACAAAAATAGAACAAAACAAAGAACAAAAAATACACAAATTAAAGCACAATAAATTAAATATATATAACAGAAAGCTGAAAAACATAAAGACAATTAAGTAATTACTGAAATTGCAACACAATAAATACAATGAAGATGTTGAAATAAAGTATAACACAATAAAGCATAATAATATGAAAGTAAACTCACAAAAAAAAACATTATAGCAAAGAAAGTACAATGAAATGAATGCAAAACAAATTCTAAATAATACTTAAATGAATAAATGTTTAAGCATATATGAACACAAAAAATAAAACATTAAAGCAAAAAAGTACAATAAAATTACAACAAAGCATAAAAACAAACAAAACAAACAAAAACATTACAAGCATTATACTGCAAAAAGAAATTCAAAATATTACTTAACAAAAATAAAAGTATCATATAAATATAAAGAATGCAATAAAACCAAATCATCTCCAAAAATAGAACAACACAACTACTATAAAATATAAAATAAAATAAAAATAATACAGAAAACTGATATAAAATAAAGTACACTGCAAAATCAAAAAATTACAAAATATCAAATATAACGTAGAACACATAGTACAACACAATCAAACATAATATGAAAGTAAACACAAAAAGAAAAAAGGATTAAAGCAACATTTAAGTACAATGAAAATGAAAAGTATAAGAAAAAACTTATACCAAACTATAATAATTATGATACTTAACAAAGTACGAATGACAAAATGTAAAACAAAATAAAAACATTATCCCAAAATAAAACAAAGAAAAAATATAAAAGTGTACAAAATTAAACATAACAGAATACAATGCAATAAAACAAATAAAAGTAAACATATATTCCTCAAATGTAATACTGAAAAAGGATACATTGAGAATCAATACAAAAAAAAAAGATTTACAAAAATTAGAACAAAAGAAAATGCCATTAAACATAAAAAGTAGCTAAAATACATCACATTAAAACACAATACGCAAAATTAAAAGCAAAACAATAAACACAGACAGTTGAGTCATTAACTGAAATTGTAACATATCGAATACAATAAATAAGACATCATTAAAGCCATAAAAAGTAAAATGAAAAGAAAAAAAACAATAAAAAAGAATAAAAAATAACCACAACCTTTATTATAATTCAAAATGAAATTCAATATGATGTTTAACAAATAATTGAACGATTTATGAATATATGATGAACATGAACAAGGCAATGAAAACATGAAATCATCTACAAAACATAAAACAAATCAACATACAATACATTAAAACCCAATAAAAGTAATTCAAATATTAAATAGAAAACTGATATAAAATAATTCAATTAAAATAAACATAAAGACAATTGAATCATTATAGAAATTACATACCATACAATTTAAGTGACAGAATGAAACTGAATGGAATACAATCAAATACACTAAAAAAATAACAGAAATGTAAGAATACAATGGAGTACAGAACAATGAACACAAACTGCAGTAAACAACAGTTTGTAAACAATAAAATAAGGTGCATTCATATACAGTAAACAATGCAAAATGATAGAAGAATGTCAAATGAAACACAACAGACTAATACAAAGAAACTGAGTAAAATACAGTGAAATACAATGGAAGACCTGTAACCGGCTGGTTAGCTGCTTCCACTGGAAGATTCTTATGAGACTACTACACACCGAGATCCACAGGTTAGTTGACACGTCTACGTCTACAGGTAGCATTTACAATTTCTGTCTCCACTGCTCCTATCTACTTCAATTAGAAATCTCAGGGATACTTACCAGGGCAACATGGATTTCAAACGTATTCAAACTCACACAGTCCATGATGAAAGCACAGTCAAGTCTGCCAGTGGGTCATCAGTGGAGAAGGCGTCGGTGACTGTCTCCAGTTCAGAGAAATCGTAGAGTGAAACGTGCAAACTGTGTTTTCTCAGCTGTTTCAGATGACAAGGTTTGTGAAGATTCCAGTGAGAATGATGTCTTTATGATGCAACACATAACTTTTGAATTCTTCCATTCTATATGCTAATTTCTCTCTCTCTCTCTCTCTCTCTCTCTCTCTCTGTCTCTTTCTAGCCTATCTGGGAATATCTCCCCCAAAGTTCCAAACATTAAGTCATTAGCCACCACTCAGTTTCATTAGCAGGATCATTCAAGAAATGCAAATCATTTGTGAATGTCAAATATTATTTCAACTAATCAACCTTAAGAGAGAATGAGCAGTTAACAAAGATGTTGTGTTGTCTTGTCCAATTTGTTTGTAGTCTCTCTTTGCCTACAGTTAATTATTATTTTAGTGTCTTTTCATATCAGCGGTTGTTGATAAATCTTAATTAACCAGCTTAAGCCATATAAACATGAACATTGGAAATAATAATTGCCCTTTAATCCAAACAGCCTTTATGACTCCTTATATCTAGTAATGTTGCCCACAAAAATTCCTGTTGTAAATGAGTTGTTTTGTTTTTAGTTCCTGAGGTTCCTGACATTTGTTCATTTCTTGAAGGGTTGTTTTTACTATTTGCTTGTTGGAGCACGGCATTGAAAACACAGCTGTTTGATTTCATATTTAAATTTGCATTGCAAATGAAAATTTAACAATTAGGTCGGGCTATTTTAAGTAGGCTCGATTCATAACACATCTTGAGGATTGAATAGTAATTAGTTCATCTCCCTCCACTGTGCAATAACCAGTAGCTCTGGAAAACTGCATTTACAGCTTCCTCAAGAGTGAACACTGCTAGTGTTTACTCAGACATGAGTGTCCTCTAGATTTACTAACACCAAAAGGCCACATGATGGTGCTGTTCTCTAGATAACTGATGCTATTGGTGGGGTTTGGAGTAGATAAATGTCCCCCTGAAATGGCATTTCAGGTGTATTGAAAAAAGCATTTCTTCTAAAATACTTTTAGTCTCCAGTGTTGTGGTATGCTTTGTAGTTTGCAGACAGCTCTATCTTTACTACAACAGCATTACTAGTATTATGAAGTCTGTATATACATTTCCAATGTGAATGATGTTTTTCTACAAGTTGTTTTTAGAGCCCTCGGTGGCTGAATTCATGTACAACAGGTATGTTTGTGACGGTGTTATTTCCATATAAACAGACGGGAAAGAAAATGCAATTGGTGCAATTCATGACATTACATTGTAATTAGCTTGTGTTTTGTGCAAGTTTGAAACATGTCTAGAGCTACAGATATGTTGTGCATAGATGCATATAAACCTGTAGATTTAATGAAATCCAGATCTGACAATACAATCATATTTTTTCAGTTGTTAACGCTAACTTGACATTAAGTAATTGACTAATCACATTGAGACCCACTGCTACTACAACCCAGATGGTGTCAAAAGATACAGCAGATGTATAAGTGCAGGAAGTTGATGTTTGTGGGTGGATGTAACCAGTGTAACACCCTTTTTATGTAAAGCACATACAGTACCAGTCAAAAGTTTGGACACACTTTCCCATTCAAGTGTGTCCAAACTTTTGACTGGTACTGTATATCAAGCCAGAAGGCCAGGAAGGCATCTCAGAAGTCCTTCTGTCTGCTTTTTTCTACCCATTGCAGGTTCATTATTTTGGCAGCAGATGGTACTGTTTATTCACATGAACCTGTGTTACATATATAGTAAGCCCTGAACAGGCAGACATTGACATTAGTTAAACATTTGTGAAATTTCCGTCAAATGTATTATCACAAGCAATAGTCTCTTTGTCAATCATCCATGAAATCATCTATAAAAATTTGGATTCAAACATCTGGCCTCTCTGCTTTCTTAACTACTAAAATTACCAAAAGTAAGTAGTCGAAATTGGGGGCAAAGTATCCTTACACTAAAGAGGTGCTTAAGTAAAATATTGAACCAAATCATCTGCATACAAAATGAATACACAATACATTTCAAGACTACACGCATTCAGCTGTACAGTCATCCACATAGAAGTTAAACAACAATTAAGATTAGATCCCTGTCTAACTCAGTTATTGATTTAAGATATGATACATTGCTGCTCCATCCAACCTGTCCAAACTTATCTGATAACAGTATATGTATTTAGAGGTGATCTATACATTCTCCTCTAACTGTTATTTTATGGATTTGATCAAAGGTTTTAGAGGCATTCTGACCATCATAACTCTCCTCTGTGTGCTTTTAAAGCACGCATTTGTAAATATATGACAAATTGAACAGTTACTTTGAAAAACAGGCCAGCAAGTCTATTAGGTTACATTCTGTAGCCAGTGCTATTAATTTTACATATTTTATATAACCATATTTGACCAACAGCACTGAACTCATAAAGTCAAGCAGAAATAAGTTGAACCAGTAAAGTTAGCTGCAGAAAAAGCCCCCATTTTTCAACAATTTGTCTTTTTGTCATCTAGCTTTCTTATAGCTTCAGTCACTTTATCAGACCTCACTGTCATAATGTCCTCAGTGAAGTCAACATTGTCCATATAGAAAACTGTTTGCAATGTATAAATTTAGACGAATCTTAGTTATGCTTCTGCCAAAAGCTAACAAGTTCCTCTTTGCTATCCACATAACATGATAAATAGCTTTTATTGTTATTCATTTTTGCATGAATCACTATTATTTTAAAACGTTTAATAAATCATCACCCTCACCTCTTTCAATGAAGAAGAGTCGAACAAGGAACCATACGTTCATCCACCCAGGTTTAATTTCTAATAAATACTTTGGGTTTTTTTTTACTCTTTGGAAGACATGTTAACACTGAAGGAAAATAGATATACAGTGGTGTATTATCAATATAGACAAATATGTCTGTGTAGAGTATGTAAATACAGTACATTTAAAGGTTATTGCCAAATCTTTAATGGCAGTGTTGATTTTTTTGTATAGTTTAAATTATATGGACATTTGTCCCCGGTGTAGAGCTCACTTGTGGTTTAGAGTGGCAGATCTGGCCTCATCCAACTCTTCTCCTTCCTGCCTTCCACTCAGATGTATCCGTTTTGTTTAAAGACCCCAATAGCCTGAGCTATTAGCTCTTGTGAAAGTATAACCATCTCTAGCAGAGGTGTACAATTTTCCTGTCTGTGTCATTTTGGGTGCTGTGTGCTACTACTACTTTTTACAGTTTCTGTGTCAGAAAGATGTCAGGAGTCTGCCTGAAGGTTTTTGTAAGATGCTGAGATTTGTGCTGTGGAAATAAGATATGTCCATCCGATGAGGTTGGTCAAAATGTCTGAAAACATGTTTGGGGAAAGGGTGTGTTTTTCCTCTTCTGTTTATGTTAGTACCATATTCAGCACTTATTCATCTAGTCAACAATGTGTCAACAGGGGTTTTATTTTGAAACGAGACACCGGAAGTTGTATTATTTTGTTTCGTTGTAAATGACACTTTGGGAGATTTTCAACCGTCATCCATACAGGTGCGCCTGGACGTTTGTGCGTAATTTGCGGGCTCCAAGAAATGCGTGTTTACTCCGTGAATGCAAGGTGTTTGGCGTTACAGGCAAAACTGCGCGTATACAGCGGAATGGCTCTGCACCTCACACGCTGAAAACCGTGCATCTGGGGCATGCATTCACTTTCACACAGCGGACCAACAAGCTGGTGTAGTCTCTAGCAGATTCACGGGAATAGAACGACGTCTTGGTTTTTTTTTGTGTTTTTTTTTTTTTGCAATAACACTGGATAACTGGAGCTGCGGGAGGTGGGTTTGAAGGAAGATTTCAGCTTTGAGGATAAGGAAAAACACGCATTATAGATGTAAAAGGGCAGGTGCGTTTCGAGATTTGCACCTCGCTTTTTTTGCTCTTTTGCAATCTGATTTTCGGCCGGAGCCTGTGAAATGCAGCCTCTACCTGACAGATGTGTGGCACCACAACTGCAGCCTACAGGTCTGTATCGCCAGAATCAATTCGTGCGTGTTGTGAATGCCACCTTCAGTATGAGTATTACAATGTAATGCTACTGAGAAATCCCAGACGCAACAGAGAGACAGTGTCCCTTGCTGTGCATTCAGTGCACCTGAACAGCTTTCTATATGGAAAATGTGTAAGTGATATAGTCTGCTAGGATTATGATAGCATCTGGCTGTTCATGCACACTGCTCTGTCCCCTCTACGCAAATGTGATGACTGTCACAATTATTGTACTGCTGAAACAGCTCACAGGCTCATATACATTTTTTCCTCACTACACTTTAAGTAAACAGAATTCCCAGCATAGAACTGGTTAGCTTTGTGTCACCTCCTCAGTAAGAGTGCCTGACTGTTGAGAAACAAATCTTGCGAGAAATCACAGAATGTGTTTACCGGTGTGTTTCTGCTCCTCATCTTTTGTTTAGAGAGAATCTCCTGTTTACCTGCTGCTTTTCTGCTGTGGTTGGCTGTGGAGGACTGAGACGGCTACAGCTGCAAGTCTCATCATCATCATCATCATCATCATCATCACCATCATCAACAACACGGTCTGCCACTTCAAACACGACAAGACACAAGAGGACAGAGGCTGCTTTTGGCTGATCAAAGCGCCAGCAGTCACAAAGTACCTGTAGACGATGACTCCGGCAGAGCTGCTTGCTTGAAAGCAGCATGAGATAATTAAGGACTACCATACTTTGCTGATTCAAGCTTTTTCTGTTTGGCGCTGATGAAAATGTTCCTGTTTGTCAGCTGACTGACAGGGTTGCAGTGCTGTAGCCCGGGACATAGCCAGCAGCTGAAGCACGGACACCAGACAGGAGATGGCTCGTCCAGGATCAGGGTTGCTGGTGCCCGTCAATGGGCTGGGGTACCCCCCTCAAAACCTGGCCAGGGTGGTGGTCTGGGAGTGGCTGAATGAACATGGGCGCTGGAGGCCCTACAGTGCAGCGGTTTGCCACCATATTGAGAATGTATTGAAAGGGGATGCCCGGGGAACTGTAGTTCTGGGACAGGTGGATGGCCAGCTCTCTCCTTACATCATCGATCTACAGTCCATGCACCAGTTTCGACAGGACACAGGTAAGAGACGTGGCGGTTTCCTGTCTACATACACAGACGTCACAGACGGGGGTGTCAAGATAATGTTATCAATACATTAAGTGGATGTTTTCCCCAGTAGTTCTTATGTCTTAAATACATAAATAAATGAATTGTGTTTGGTTCTCCTCATCACAAATGATATCATATGATCACATTGGGACCGATTAAAATAGAACCAGCCTTGATGTGGGTGCTACACAATTCTTATGTAACATTCAGGGGAATAAACGAGAGTCCTGAATGCCCTGTGTGCTTTGGGACTCGTGTAGATGAGCCACAGGTTGAGCTCAGAGGCGTTGCAACAAACAGGACACAAAGCACCCAGATGACAGAATGTAGCAATATTTTATTCACTCAGTGGTGTCTTTATGCGGCTGCTAGAATGCCATGACCTTGCCAAAGGTCACCATGTTCGAGAGGCTGAGCATTCATCAGGCAAATGAGCAATAGCTCAGAGTGACGCTCTTCACTCTTCTCAGCTCATTGTGTTCATTGAATGTATTGCCATTCCTTTGTAAGATTGGCAATCTCAATAGTGGCTGGAGATATATACACATGTACTGTTTTTGTACAGTACATGTGTATAAGAGACAGTGCTCCTGGTTTCTGCCAGATAACTCTGTGCATTTCACTCCACATGATGGAACGAATATACAGTATGGATCAACCCAGTTATACATTCGACATTGAATCAAAATCCCACTATGCCTAAACTACTGAGTTCTGTAAGAGAGCATGGGACCAATGTTATCTAGATTAAGGGCCCCATTACTACTAATAATAATAGTACTACATGTCACTTTAGAGTAAAGATCCACCCAGCACAGCCTTTGTTTGGTTGACTTTAATTCTCTCAGATGACTGCTACTGTTTTAAATATGACCAGATGTTTTTGCTGTATCCTACTCCACGAAGGCTCAACACACACTCTGTATTTGTCTGTGTGTGGATTCACCTTCCTGCTGTCCCAGTGTTTGAAGCGAAGATATGGGGGAGGTTTTAGACATCTGTTAGATTCCGCTGTGGACAAATCTCAGCTGCCTGAATTATTCTCCACGTCTGATTCAGCTCCGTGTCACTGTGTTAGAGGCAATTATAAATCAAGCTACTGATTGTGATTACGACTTCTGTGTTAGATTCTCTCAGGGACAGGTCATGTCTACAATAAAAAAACAATGTTGCATCACGTCACTGATGAGGTGAAGCATGAAGAGTAAATCTCTCACTTTAAGGCATTATGTAACATCAGAGCATCTCACGAGGAACAGGGAGATACACATGGGACATCTGCAATGGTTCATTTACATTTGCATCAATACATGTTTGTGGATTTAGCTGGCAGTGTTATTCAGAAGACAGAATAAACAGAATAGAGCTCAAATTCATAAAGGTCCCTGGAGTAACTGTCACAAAAAAAAGTAATTCAAATGGTTCACAACTAAAAAACTACTACCTTTAGTAAGTTGTAGTCATGTATTTGCTTTCGTGTTACTCTGCGTGTGTGCTTTAATAGAAACCCGTCTACAGATGGGCGTTGCAAACCATCTCAGGCGTTAAATTATGTGGTATGTGGCACTGGTCGAGGCTGTGGATACTTACCCCTTTAAAAATAAATATGAACATTAATATAATGTACCAGAAATTCAGTTTTTAACTCAGGTTTTATGGAAAAATAACATTATACTGATCTGATCTCACTACACCAGGAAATACCAAACAGACAAGTAATATGTGTTCTTTGGTATCAATGATGTTCATAAATAACAGAAGAGCTACATAAAGAACTCTAAAGCAGGTGTGAAGCCTGTTGAAGGCATGAAAAAGGACTGGATCCTAATATATATAGTATGAGCTATGTATATTCTGCTATATACAGCATATATAGCTCTTGACTTTTTTTATTCTTTATGAAAACATTTTTATTCTTTAATGTTTAAATGCAAGCAGCAGTATTTCTGCATGAATGTCAGGAGGATTGTAGTATAAGGAGCTGCATCGCTGGTTTTCTGCTGTTCTTGTTGGTGTTTTCCTCTCTGATAGAACGTAACACAGAGCAGCAGTGTCTGGGCTTGACTGGCTGCGAGATGAGCCACTGAACTGTTTGTCAGCCATTACCATGGCGCTGGAGCTAGGCCTGACGTTTATCAGTCCTCATTGTGCCATTCAGTGTGTTACCTTCCCTCTCGGCTGGGATAAACCTGTCACAGCAGGGCCTGATGGACAGCAGCCTGGACCCCTGCTGTCTCCTCTCCGTCCGCGTTCCTCCTTCTCCTCTGTACACTTCCTGTCCCCAAACATGGGCAAACCTCTGCCAGGCCACAGCCATCGATCCGAGCTCCCATGAGGCCTAGCTTCCAGGCTGTAGTGATGTTGTTGCACTGCTGCGTGGGCCTCAGTGAGCTTGGTTTAATATAGATTGTGATGCATCTGTTTCATATTGGATGTTTGCTATATTTGTAGCTCAGCAGGTGACCCGCAGCCACTTGCTATGTTGCAGGCTTACGGAGTGTCCCTGTGGGGAAACCCCATTTTGTCATGGAGCCAGTGATCTCGTCCTCTGAGGCTGTTTTTTGGCAAGAGCTGGAAAGAGAGTCGAGTGTGCTTTGTGTCCCTCGTGTGAGTGTACGTCCTTGTGTCTGCACATGTGTGTGTTTGCTGACGTGTGTGATGGTGCACTCTACCAGCTGTGGCAGCTGTGGTCTTTGTGTCCTGTCCCTGCAGGCTGTGTGGGTGTGCCCTGCTCTCCCGTGGGTTTGGGAGGAGCTCCTGTGGGTGGGAACCAGGCAGAGTTAGTCCAACTAATGAGACAGCAGCTATAGTTTATCTCCATGGCTCCCTCTAATCAGAGCATCATGACGACAACGCACACACCACAGACGATGCGGCAGGGCCCCTCTCTGTGGAGAGCAGCCAAAACACATCTGTATTTATTTGGCATTCAAAAACACAGGGCATTGAGTTCCTAATTCAACTACTGGTAAAGAAAACCAGTTTGTAGTGAAATCCTGAACCCCAGTGCTTTGTATATACAGTATGACTGAAGGCTTAGAGGCTTATAAATAGTGTGGATGAATATCTGGCTGAAGGCAGGGAGAGGATTGGCTTCTGGCCAAGGAGGATCGATCTGTTCTTCTCCCCAGAGGGGCTTTTGAACCTCTAAACACTGCTGTGGACTGATCCCCTTTCACTACACCCACTCCCATAGCAAAACACATGGGCTTATCTGCCATTTCCATCATATACCAACACTTGTGGCCTGTCTGATGGATTTCACACTGCAGCTATTGCTCCTGCTTCCTGGCTTTTAAGTATTTACCTCTTCTATATTTTCTCTTATGATGGAGAGGTGGCACAAAGCAGTGAGGCCAGCAAGTGCATATTCATGAAAGATAGCTAAATCAGTGATGATTGCTAAATCACACATGTAACAACAGCACCATTCAAAATTTTTGTTTTTCTTAAATGAGAACAGGTTATTTTGGTTACTGCTGTGGTGCTATAGTCATATTACTGCAAGAGAAATGTACATTACAGGCTTGAAGGCTTGTGAACATAGATATTTTACCTACTGAACTGATGAAACTAGACAGTATTTCCAATTTGGTGCAACCCAAGAAACCTCAAGAACCAGTTTCTCAATAGCATGTTTAACCATATCAAAAAAGAAACTTAAGTTTTTACACTTTTTATTGTGACCTGAGATTTTGTTTTGTGTGGTATGTAACCATAATGACACTGCAGCTATGGTGCTTTTTTTCTCCCATTTTTGAATTGAGGATGAAAGAGTTTTCTGACATATTTTTGAAAAAATAAAAAGCGCCTAAGCTTAAAGCCTCTGATGGGTGTTTCCCATGGCAGCTGTTGACTGACATCTGCGGGCTGGCGTTGCTAGGAGACACACAGTCAACTCCTGTGATGCACTACAACATGTCATAGCCCTGTGTAGCGTACAAGGTATTTTTCAACCATCAACAATTTAAACTGAAATAACCGGGGGAGAGAAACAACCTGTTAACAGAACTCCTGACATGATACAGTATGTTGAACTTGTTGTTAGCAGTTGCCTATTTACACATCGAGCAGATACGAAGAAACATCAGCAGTCATTTGGAGTCGTGTTTGTGTCCACTTGATGAATTTTCCTTATTTCTCTGTTTTGCAATCCAACAACTCCTGAGGGAAACATCTGGGTCTTTGACAGCTTGATGCTCCACTAAGTTCACCAGCTAGTTGATAATTGTGTATGTCTGCTGTTTGGTGGGTAGCATATGTTAGTAATAATTCCCAGTAGACGCTTCGTGTAGGTGCTGCTGACCTGCTGGAGTCAGGGAGAGAACACAGCGAGTGCTTAAATGGGTCCAAGCAACAGCTAACAACTTCACCCCCCCAGCAGGTTAACTGTTCGTGCAGCTGCTGGACCTGAAGTGATAGTGTTTGTTTCTCCACAGAGATACTGGACCAATCAGATTACAGAACCAACACTATCTGTCAGTACCAAAACTTCATGCCCTCTGGAGAACACTAACATAGGTCAACTTTCAAAATCAAAGAGACAGCATGCTGTGTGCATTTGTGAGTCTTTTCTGTTTGTGTCTCTGGAGTTGTAAGGGCCATTACAGTTGCTCGTTGCTCACTGTTGTGAGATGGCCCATGTGTGACTGCAGAGATAAACCCCTATCAGCGGCAGTTGGCTGGTGTGTTGCCGGAGCGGGTCTTTGTTTGTTTTGGTTCCACAGGCGTGAGAACCTCCTCTCCTCTGGCCCATTTCCCTCGGCTAAACAGCCCTCCCTGACTAATTATGGTGAAAAACGCCAGAAGACAAAGAAAGAGATGGTCATGTTCTCATGTCTGTTTTGTGTTAAACTGACAAACAACAGAAGCTGTGGTTGTGGTCTGGATACTGCCTGTGAACTTGCAGTGCATATGTAATGCTGCAGATTGTCAAAGAAGGCAATGCTTTGGTTTTCTATCTTTCTTTAATGTTGTTTAGTATGTAGTAAAACATTTTTGGTGGTCTGTGGGAGGAAGCTTTTAAAAGGATTCCCGTTATGTACTTGCTAAAGGTCATGTGCTGTATGCTGTCAGCTCTGACTGTGAAATCCCACTTGCGTCAGAAGAAAGCAGAATGAGCAAAGAGCTGAGCCCAAAGGCTCTAAACTGTACATTTGGAACAGAAACGTCACGAAACACGTAGGAATAGAAACGAGACAGAACCGGGCGCTTACATGCAACAGTCGTGTGGGTGCTTTTATATTTCTTATGTGTCTACAAGTGGAGCAAATGTGCACACATCAGCAGCATGTGATGTCAGCGGACACACTGCGGTTTGTAGCACTGTTTATGTTTGTTTATACAGTTAAGACATTGTAGGACCTCTGTTTTGAGTTTACAAGTTGTAGATCCAAAGAAGTATTAAATGTACTGTCCAGGGCTCTGCAGATCCCCGGCAAGTCACCTCCCGACCACATTCTCATGTACACTAAGGATAAACAGACATGACATAATGACCAAATTCTCTTTCTCGTAAAGCTTTCTGTAATTAGCGTAATTAGTCAGTGAAGGTCTATAGCAGAATCAAAATGGTGCTCAGCCAATGCAGTGCTAAGGTGCCACTGTACACAGGGGTCCATTATAGCACCAACCAGCTGGCTGAATTCCACATGGATGTCGGCAAGAAAAGGGATTGGAGCGGTGCTGTGAAGAGGGAGGAAGGGGGGTGGGGGGCTGACAGGGGTGAGGAGAGAAGAGGAACAGAGGGAGAGGTGGAGCGTTTTCCTGATGGAAAGTGACAAGTCTGGGTGGAGGGAGGGATAATAAGACTGAAAAGCAGCACATTCCCCTGCTCTTCGCTGTCACACACATACAGCTTTTGTCTAGTTGCTGTGAAGTCTCCCATGCAGGGCCTCAAGGTGTGCTCATTTTGATTAAGAATTAATCAAGCCATATTTTTGTCAGTTATCTGACTAATTATTTAGTTTATAGAATGGAACGAACAGGCACAAGCTACTGGAGTCCAAAGTCATTTATGTGGTCGGACCACAAGATTCTTTGTTTATGCCAACACGAAATGTAACAAATGAAGCACATTTTACTACTTTTACTCAAGTTATAAAATATCTAGCACTAAAACAAGCAGTAGCTAAATAACAGATTTTTAAAAGTATAATTTTACTTATCCGATTTTCAATATATCAGAAAATAGTGATAAAAGGCCCACCACAATTTTCAAAACCCAAAGATCTTCAGTTTACCATATGTCAAACAGACAAAAGTAGCAGATCCTCACATTACATGTGGAAGCTGTAAATAGCAAATGCTAGGCCATTCTCTTGAAAAATGGGAATCAGTTTTCTGTGCTTGAATTAATCGAATAATCATTTTAGCAAGATATCTTTAAATACTTAGTTTCATCCCTGGAAAGCATCAGTCAGGCTGCTATTCCCTGTTATGAGCGACCTTGTTCCCGGGGTTGTAGTGCTTTGCTCTGCTCTGTCCACATCCTTATTGCGTTACAGTGATGAGCAGGCTGTGCAGCTTCTGGCAGCCTCTGGCGTCGGTAGCAGAAGCGTCTCTCCACATCTTCTTTTAACTTCTAATCCAGCGAGTCACCACTTTTAACTTCTAAAGTAGATATCTTACTCTTTTATCAGGGAAGCAGCTTTAAAGCTGCTCTCTGCTCCTATTGCTTATCGAGCCAATCTGGGAGGTCACTCAGATTGTAAGCTGTCGTCTGCCTCAGCCCATCAGCCGGCTGCTGCTAGAATAGGAATGAGGCATCAACTCTAAACTGTTTGGGTAAACTCCATCTCCTGGTTACATTTATTGACAAATCAGTTTGAAATCTTTATATGTAGGATGTTGAATCAGATTCTTAAAGTATTGTGCTTACTGGAAAAACAATCAATTTATTCAGAAAAATGTCACTTGAGTCAACAACAAGTATATATAAATAAATAAAGTGAATGTTGACCCATCTGTTGTGATGAAAAAACAAGTTTACATAGCTTTATAGCACACAAACCAGTATACAAACCAGATGTTATGTAGCTGCGGTGTTCAGTAGGGACAGAGTGTTCTTGCTGTAACAAATGTTGTGTCTTTGATCTACAGGAGTGTGTGGTCTAACATTTACAGAAAGCATTCGTTTGACTGAGACCAGAGCTACACTGACGCAACTCAAGCTGCCAGCGGTTGCAGTGAGCCAATCTTAGAGCTTCCTTGATCAGTCTCGGTGAATGCAGAAACCCAGTGTGGGACTTATTGTTTTGGTCTCAGCATTTTCACATGTTTCACAGAAGACATGCACTCATAGCCCACTTTGGCACATTGGCAGCATGACAAATCTCTAAAGCCGAAACTGGGATGGCTTTCTCAAAAGCATCTTAGTGGTAAGACAGTAGTCATTGTTCCAGCTTAAGCCAAAAAAAGTCTGAACACTCAGGCAGGAGTCACATCTCTGCTATGAGCCCGTTATTCAAACACTGTGTCAACAACCAAGTCACTTGCAATGTGTGCAAATTCTGTTAAATATCCTTTCATTACATATGGTTTTTCACAGACTACATTGAGATTATGCTCTATGTTTACAATACAACTTTATTTATTCCACATAAGGCAATTTAGAATATACACATTACACACACACACAAAACACATACTAAATGAAATATAGTTGTTATCCCCTGACTTTTCATCTAGCACCATCATCAGGTAAAAAGGGTAATCTGTCTACTACTTTGTATACTACTAATACTGACTAAATACCTAAAAAACTAATGACATTCCCATCAGCCCCTGCTTTACTTTGTATTAAGTGCTAATTAGCAAACACAAAGATGGTGAACATGTGAAAGGTTATACCTGCACACCATCATGTTAGCATTTGAATTCTGCCACTAGTGTGGCTCTAGACACTCGTAGTCTCATAACATAACAGACAGAGAAACGATTAGTTGAGTAGAAAATGTAATCACCAATAATTTTAAATAAAAATGTATAATCAAAAAATAATTATTACATCACTGTGTATTGAATATCTTTGAGTTTCAACTGTTAGTCTGGCAAAAAACAAGCTGTTTGAGGATGACATTTTATACTTTTGGAACTTTTTCAGAACAATTCAGAACAATTTTAAGCAATTACTCAATTAAAGGTAAATATAATTGCTAATGATGATATAATTGTCAGTTGCAGGCCTAACGTCAACTATACTGTAATTCAGTAAATGGTCCAGTACTGAGCACAGCTGTAGTGCCAATACTGTTAAAGCAATATCCTGGAGGATGTAATAATGCTCAACTGTTGGTTGCAGTTGTTTGTTCAGTCTGTTGGAGTTGCTTGCATTCTGAATGCGCAGTCACCGGCTGTCCGGTCTAATGGAAATGAGAGGAGGAATTACTGCGACAAGGCATGAGACGAGCACACACGTGCACATAACAGCTTCACATTCCCTCACGCTCACTACTTTCAACCACACAACAACAATCGCTTATTTTGATTGTTTACAGCCCGGGCGCTCAGCAGAATATCAATGTGAGTCTCTCTCCTCTCCTCCTTTCCTCTTGTGTCACCTGTAAGTGCTTCTAAATCATGGCTCCTGGTGAGAGTCCAAGTCCTGTGACTGGTCAGCGTGAGGGACATCCTGCAGTAGCCTGTGAGGTGAATACTATTTGCCAGGTGCTCCTCCGCCAACCTCCACTGTTGCTCCTCAAAAGAGCTGCCCCCACATCATCACTTTTTCTGACATTTCATTATTAATGAGAGCTTGGATTTATACCACTGGCGCCTCAAGGTGAATTTTTATCAGACCTCAATGGTAATTGCTTCTACTCTGTTCTGTCCTTTGTGTGGATGCATTCAGTAAGAGAGACATTCGTCAATATGAAAGGAAATGACAACAATATCTTTTTGGGGTTGAAATGTTGTTTAAGGCTGATTATTTGCTACTTCACATGGAAGCCTGAACCAATTATTTAAAAAATGAAAGAGCTTCATACTTACCAGTGAGATTTCCTTCAGGGATCTTGACAGATTCATTATTCCATAAAAAAGCTCAACATGAAAAAAAATTGTTGGAGAAAAGGGAAATGAAAATGTGAGTATATTTCTGCTGATATTAAAGAGAAAGAAAATCTGATGTGAACCAGACAGGTTCCAATTGTCATCTAAATCCTTTGTGAAAAAAGACAATAAAATAATCAAATCAATCATGTCTGTAAATGTGTTACAGTCATTAAGTAATAAATAAATGCAATATTCATGCAGTCATGAGAGAACTACACCACAACACCACAGCAATAACATTTTTGATCAAAAGTGCAAAAGGCATCTAAACACTTTGCTGGGTGCAGGTTTCCCACTGAAGGTGTGCGTTACATCTCAATGAAAGCTTGAAAGCTAATTGGGGTTAAGTAGCAAGCTGTAAGGAAGGTGGAAAGGACAGTTTATGCCTTCACCACGGTCTGTGGTCGTCTCTCTGCTTTGTCTTTTAGCTCACGTTGTCATGTGCAGGAGACTGGATGCAGCAGGTGGTCAGTCAGATCAGATGCAAAATGTTGACTAAAATATTATCTTTGCTATCAGCTTTTCAAAAGGTGGGATATTGGAGTGTTGCCTGAATGCAAATAATTGGAGTCAGTGTGAATTGCGCTTAATATGTGAGAATTAGCAGCTCTGAAAAAATCTCACATAGATATAGTAAGTGAAGAACAAAAATAATTTAAAGGTTTTGGGGTTTTGCACATAATGGTTGAAAATGATCCTCTCCAGACATTAAAAAGACATAAAAATACTCAATATGATTGGAATTATTGTCTATGCCTGCAAAGTTGAATAACCTTATTGAAAATATTTACATCTACACCTTCTCCACCATTGAAAAATCCATAGTCTATGAATATGCAAATACGGCTCATTTAAAAAAAAAATCTGATGAGCACAGGATGTCTCTGAAAAGTCAATTCTCTGTAGGGTTCAAGTTTCCACATCACACTTGTGCAAGTTGCATAATGGACCACGATTGGCCTCTAAATTATTGGAATGTCACAAAATCAGGCTCGTAGATGTGATTGAGCTCTAAGGTGAGCAAAGAGAAACTCAGCACATGCATCGTTCTGCACAGTTAAGCTGAAACATCCAAGTTAAGCAACACAAAGCCAAACACATTTTCGAGTGGAGGGGGACTCTTGTGGTCAAAATGTTTCAAACGGTGATCATTTCGGCTAAATACACTGCCTCCGGCTGAGCTTCAGATCTTCGAGGTAGCTCTGAGCGAGAGATGTTTTGGGTGGTGTATCACTTTAAGCCCAATAATCCACCCCCTCCCACCCCTCTATGAGTGAACATAAATTGAATTCCAAAGTTGACCCTCATCTGTTCTAGAGTAATTAAGCCTTCCCATAAAATCATAAATGATTTATTCATCATAGTTCCATATAAATTATGTATGTTTTTTCCAGCTATTAGAGCCTCGAGAGCATGAAGTCATCTGCTTGAACCGATACTGCACTGTAAACAACCTTTCATTGTGATGCAATATCAGAGTGCCAAAAAGCTAGGGTCTACCTTCAGTAGACAGTTTAACATAACATGATCATTAACATTTCAGCAGCTTTCTGTTCCTCCTTCTTAACCACAGCAGAACTGATGACTTCTGAGAAGCGGATTTAGGAAATACGTTTCTCTACAGGCTTTGACCCTCAAAGTCAATGAACAACCGTTACACCTCTGTAGGCTTTGATAAAGCTCATTGGACCTGTGTTCAGGCTTTAAGCTTGATGAAAGCTTTTAGTGATTCAACAGCAACTTTCCAACGAGGACATGACCCTGATTTCATTCCAGCCTCCAACATTTAGCCTCGACAAGCACGAGTTGGTTCTCTGAATATCCATTGTTCCTTTTAATGGACTCAATAGTCAAATTTAGGAAAAGTGTACATTATACAAATACGGCAGTAAAAAAATAATTGAGCTATTAACCCTTGTATTATGTTCGTTTCTCCCCCCTTACTTCGTCATTAAAATTTACTACGTCAAATTTGACCGGTCTGGTTTAACTGCTCTTACATTAACTCAAAAAACATAATTCAAACATAATCTTCACCAAATCTTATTTAACATCTTTTAAAGCTGTAAACAATGTCTCAAACCAGTGGTGAACACGAATAACTGCAGTGAATATACAAAGAATAGACACTGACAATTATAATAATAATCAAAACAGAGACCAAATTCACAGAACATCAAAAAATCTACATGAAAAGTTATCTGTCTGTGTGTGTGTGTGTGTGTGTGTGTGTGTGTAATTGACCAATATACTGATATATGCTTGGAGGTCTACCAATGCTCTCCATGTATCCCAACACACGCCTCCCCTCTAGGTTTGTCATGTCCAGTATAATTTCCTCCATGGTCTCTGGTAAAAAGAGTTGGAAGCTGGACTTGACATCATCCACATGAGATATTGCACCCCGTGTCGGCCCTGACGTCAATGTTTCCCACTCTTGCTCTGCCTCCTCTGTCCTGAGAGGAAGAATACCAGAGCAGGTTGCTGCCCTTGGACTGGAATATCACCTCAGGTGCCTCTTCTTCTCGTGCCTCTTCTCCAGGGGCCTCTTCCTCAGGGGCCTCTTCATCTGTTGACTGGTCAGTCTTATAATGGCCCAGATCAAAATCAGGATGGATGTTGTTTTCCAGTTCTGACACATCCTCCTCTATCTCCGGTTCAACTTCAATCTCCTCTTCATCTGATTCAAAAATTCGGTCCAGAGCCTCTCTGACAGTAAATTGTGGTCACAGAGTAAAATGAGAGCAAGGCACAAATAAAGGTCTCTTGCCAGTAAAGTAGGGTCTCTGTGAGAGGATATGATACATTGTTTATTAAAGTGTGGTTCACGTGGGGGGATGGGCACATAAGAGCGAGAAAGAGACCAGTTCCCCTAAATGACACCTAATTCTTTAGTCTGAAATGTGTGGTTCACGTGGGGGAATATATGTGCGTGTGTGTGTGTGTGTGTGTGTGTGTGCACGGGGATGTTTTCCATGTAATGGATGAACATAATCTAGTATTAACCATACATTTCTTATGCCGGTCATTTTTGACCGGGAACACCACAGGTGTTACAAATTTCAATGAAAATGGTGATCAGCAATTGTATATGTTCAAATGCCTAGTGTGGAGGATATCATAAGGCCTTGAGGCAATCAGAGAAAAAATAACATTTTTATAACTTTACGAAGTTGTAAATCGATCAGATTTGACCCGAACACCACAGGAGGGTTAAGATGAGCTATTCATACAAAAGAAATGATTCATTTTGAAGTATGAACACAGAGGAGATGTGATTACACTTGTAATTCAACAGGGAAAAGGTCTGGGCCTAATAATAAAAACTCCTTGGGAAAGTAGAATATAGTTAAGGTGAAGCTGTGTTTGGTAAATCCATTATAATATATTGATAAAACATTTCTCTCCTTGCAGGGTGGCCTGACGCCCTCTGACCTCTCTCACACCATGCCCACTTTGCTGACCAGTGTAGTCTGGCGCAGTGACAGTTGCCGTAATGTAGCCAGACGTTTCCTCTGATAAGACCTGACTGTGTCTGACAGCCATGAAGTCGGTTATAAAAGCCTGTCTCAGCAAACTAATTTACTGCATGCTGTTCGGCTCAATGACTCAGACTCCCTTTATTTGTCAAATGTAATATTCTTAGCACTTTTTCCCCTCTTGGTGTTATGATGTCATGTGTTAGAAATTGGTATCCTTGTTTTGTATTTTTGGGTGTACATTGAAGCCAATAGGTACCCTTTTTGTAATGTGGATATAATCCAATATATAATGTGTGATGTCTGAAACACAATAACAGATAAGGTGGCGATTGTGTGGAAAAAACGTGTTCCTCTTTCTAGAATTTGACCTTTTGCTGCCGTAGTTCATTAAGTTCAAAGTGTGTTCGGCGTGACGGCACAGTAAACACACACCTCACAGAGTGTGATTGATCCAGTCATGTAGTAGTTAGTGTTGCATGTATGGTGTGGCAGAGGTCACCTGATGAAGAGCCATGTGAGCTGTTCCTCAAAGTGTCCTCTGACGTGGTGCGGCCATCAATCAGCTTTTCGCTGAGCTGGCAAAATGATTTTACTGATGTACAGTCCGTTGTGCTGGTGTGACGGCTGACGTGAAATATCGTGTTGTCACAGATGAATACTGCACCACGTAGGCTGTGGGTTTGTTCGTGTGTTTGTGTGTGTGTGTGTTCGTCACTTTTTCTTGTATTAAATGAAGGGAGGAGCAGTCAGTGATGCAAGGTCAGCTGTAGGGCTAAGTGATGTGTTTGGTGTCATTGGCAAACATCACAGTATTATTATTGATATCACATTAATGTCAAACTATAATATATTTATAGCAATATTGTATACTTTGATGAGGCAATGATCTGTGTTCCATTGTTGGCTATTGCATGACACAAAGCTTTCATATGTTTACCAGGTGTTCATAATCAACAGTTTCATCATCTAGATTTGTGAGAAGGTAAAGCAAACTGAACAAAACTATGTTGTCTGCTTGCACAAGTAAAATATATATTTTTTTTTAATCTGGGAAATGTTATCTGCTTCATACAGAATAAAAGAAACTACTTTCCACTATAATATTGGTCAACACTGAATATGCCACAAGGTGCTGCATTCCTTAACTATTAGATTACTTTTTAGACCTTAATTATTATTCTGTCTGTTGCTCTGGAAGGTAAAAATAAATATAGAAATAGAAAATTAGGACATAATGATAACAGTTCAAATAGCGACACCACGTCTGATCAGATAACAGCTTTCCACATTTAAAATAAAATGTTTACAAAGTCTGAAGAATAACTAAAGTCAGACTCTTGTAAGAAACCCTGTTACATATGGTAAATAATAGCTTTGCCACATAGAAACCTTATGACATGTATCAGCTGAATTTTGCTTACAGGTATGTTGGCACCCATTAGTTTTGCACACCATGTAAGGATTTATGTCAGGGTTAACTTAGAATGTGCATTACAATCTGAAAGAATGTAAAATGATGTATACTTTTGAATGAATTTTGAAGCAAATTGTTACATGTTACAGGCATCAGATTTTTTTCATTTACACATTCGAGAGAGGTACTTTTTTCTATTTTGTTTTTTAATACGTTGTTCTGTATTACTTGGCAGCCCTGTGTTCAAATTGGACTGTTGCCAGAATAGAAAAGCTCTGTGGCACCCAGGCATAAGAAGTCATCAGTTGGCAGCTGTAAAGGATGGGAAGAAATGTGATAAAATAAAAAAGCCTCTGTAGAGCACGGGGGATAAGCAGGCTCAAATCCCAGAAAATTAGCAAATGTCATACCTCAGAAGGAAACGTTGAAATGTTCTCGAAAGCTGCACTGACCAAATAAGCTGTCGGTGCTTTCAGTTTTAAGCCAGATCTGCTGTCTTTACTGGCAAAGTTAACACAGCAGAATATTATTGTCCACGTGTGAATGTGACTCTTCTCTGCTAACAAGAAACCTGTTTCACTGTAACCCTGACAGTGCTCCTTGGCAGTGCTGGCCTGTGTCATGTGTAGAGCCAAGGCTGCAGGTGTGTGTGCGTGTGTGTGTGTGTGTGTTATATCCATGCCTGAAGCTGTGCCTCCTACTCGCTTGCCCTAGCAACGGGACGGCATGGCGCTGACATGCTAACGAGGTTCCTGCTGGACGTGATGAGGCTGAAGTGGTGTGAAGTGGAAGCGATTGTGCGGTGAAACACACATATGCAGGCATCGCACATTCAGGCAAGCTCACCTCTTCAGCGTGTACCGCATCTGGTGTCCACACATACACAGTCACATGCGCACAAACTGACAGTGCTACACACACACACACACACACACACACACACAAAGTGAGTCAGAGAGCACCCTTGGCAGAGCTGGAGCTCTTCAGCTGAGGACGGTCACGACATCCACAGTCAGAAGGTTGTTTCAGGGTCTGTTGCTTCACTGCAGTACCGGAGCTGGCAGGTGGACAGGACTGTAACTTCATTTTCTCAAGATTTCTTTTTTATCCGTGTTGTCTTTTTTTTTTTTTTTTTTACCCCAGTAACTGCAAACACTGCACAAGCGCACGGTAACTGGCCAGCTCCCCGGGCTGGGGTGTGGGAGAGTTTGGAGAGTTGAAGGGGCTGAGGATGAGGACGGTTGCAGTGGGAGTTAAGCCACTTTTCTTCACCACTTTGTCTTGCTGGCAGCAAAACTGTATTAGTGGGGCCTGTTTTACTGCAGTGTTCACTTTCTAAGCTCAGGCAGAAATGAGACATCCTCTTTTTTTATTGTTATCTGGCAGAAAACCTCCACTCATCACATGCCTCCTTCAGTATCTACTCCCTCCCTCCTTACATACTCACATAGCATTTCTTCTTCTCCCTCCTCCCCTTTGTCTGGCCCTTCTCCATATCTCTATCTACCTCCTCCATCTTCATTTTGTTCTCTCCCACCTATCCTCCATACCTGCCTTTCTCCCCAACTTCTTCCCTCTGTCTTTTTCTCCTTCCTTTGGTCTTTGCCTTTCACTCCTGTCTACCTTTTTACCTCATTTCCTTCCTTTACTACTATCTTTTCCTTCTCCCTCCTTTCCTCTCTCCTCCATCAGTGTCTCCCTTCTCCCCCTGCCTCCCAACCAGCGGCAGCTCCCCGGCTTTTGTTCATCCGTCACTTTTGCCGACAATGAGGACAAGGACGCTTAAGGGAATCCAAGTCGCTATTCACTACTGTAACTCATTATAAAAAACTGAATTCTGGGAAAACGAAAGTGTCATCTCGGTATAGAAAATGAGCTTTAATGTGTGATTTTGTGAGAGAGGAGCAGGGGAGCTGTGATATTGTAACATATAATACTGTTAAACCAGCTTAATGCCAGACTGTCATCCTCATTATTATGGTCTCTGATCTCGGGGTATTTGTTAATGAGCAGATAATGCTCTTACAGATCTCTCTCTCCTTTGATGTACAGGTATGACAACTCTTTTTGAGTTTTTACATCTAAAGCCTCAGTGGTGCATGTGTTTAAATGAAAAGTTAGCTTCTCAGTATATTCATGTACCGTAGTATCAGATCTTTTCAAGGCAGATGTGATGCATTTTTAACCGCTCGGCAGTATTCTGTCTCTTCATCATCTCTAATAGCCAGCTTGGGTTTATTGTTTGTGAAGGTCTTTTTGGGAGATGAAAGTCCTTTTTTTTCAAGCTGTGCTCTGGGGTTTATGTGAAAACATCAAACGCGCTTCAATTATTTTATTTCCCCCATACTGTAGAATTTATTAGCATATTCATCATGTGTTCACTATTCATATGTAGAATATTATGAAGGCTGTATGATGATAAATCATGTTTTGTGCCTGCACCGATGCTGTGCTGCTTACAGCTCTGTAGGTCTTTTGTTTGAACAAAAGTTTGATTAACTGTTAAATGAAATGAACTTTTTCTTCCGACTCAAAAATATGAAACTTGTGTGCCGAATCATGTTTTGACAGGCAAGGGCTTATACGGATGCCTGTATTTATGTGTATGATGAAGTTGAGGAGGAGGTGCAGCCAAGAAGGCTTTATAGTACTAAGAATTTCTTCAACAAGATTTAGCTGGGATTCACACTGAAAACAACATTTAAACAGCACAGGGGGCTGCATTGGTGGGGGCGTCTTGTTTAAGGTACCAGTGAGACAATAAAAACGAACTCACTATGTCCAGTTTAAGTAACAGATTAGTGCAATTAAAGTTTTATCAAACGCTTCATTATGCTCAGACAGGATTTTACAATTCTGAAAGATTATGATGGCAACAGCTACCTTGTCTTTCATCCTGACAATCACAAGGTAAACAGTAGAAATAATGTGTTCACATTACAAAGTAATCTACCAGGAAAACAGACTTGAAATATGATTAACCTAACCCTTTCCAGTCCACCCTTGGACGCTGTTGAACTGTTTAGATAGTTTGTCATCTATCTGTAAGATTTACTTCATATCATGATAAAAAAAAATGTATGAAGCTTGAGAGAGTTCAGTGGTTTTCTGATAAAGTCAAAGTGAGAGAAGGGCGAGAACAATGCTGTGGTGTACTGTGCCCTGTTGTTCAAATAGGAAAAAGCCACTGAAAATGGAGATGTGTTTCACACAAGTAGAAAGCTGTGGTTGCACCTCTGTAGCTGGCACACATTGACCTTCCTGTCTCTGCTGTAGTGACAGCAGGAAAGGTGCACCACCAAACACAATACCGTATGTCAAGTGTTTCGAGTAGTGCTGAAGTGATTAGCTATTTTAGCACTTCCATAATGTTGGGGCACTTATAACACAAAGATTTAACAAAGAATTGTCAAAAGAAGCGAGATATCCTGACTTTTAGTTGGTCAAGCTCTTAAAACATTGGACAATCGTAAATTTCCCATAATACAACTAAATAGCATATTTCATTAGAACCTCCCTGCCGGATAAGTGCCCTTGTCTTTCAACCTCAGCAACTCAACTTTCCTACAGTTTGTTACACAGATTTTCTGCTTAAAATGTGTAGTCTCCAAGCCCGGGCCAAAAAAAACATAACCAAACCAAACATAAGGTGTAAAATCAATGAAGCTTATTTGATGGACATAAAGTTAGCCAACAGCCATTTTGATTAGTGAATAATCATTTAAGTAATTTATTAAGCAACAAAAGTATCTGGTTCCAGCTGCGGCTCGTCTCTGTTTTATCATTTTAAATTTGATAGTTTTGGGGGTTTGGACTGTTGGTGGACAAAACAAACAACTTCAAGATGTCACCTTGGTATTTTTCACTCTTTTTGGACAGTTTATAGATTAAACAATTAATTGATTAAATGGAAAAAACATTTGTTGCAGCCCTAGTTAAAAGTAGATTTCTTCACTACTCAAACATCAATATCGGTGTTATCTGTTCTGATAGTAGCACGCAGTGTCTCTTCTCTGTCAGAGGTCTGGCCATTTTCCAGCAGAGACCATAGATTAGCAAGTTTAAATACCTCTCAGGCAGCATTGAGCCGTACGGTGCTGGACCTGTTACTGGCCTCTCTCCTTCTGTAGTTAATAGAAAAAATGCATGTTTTAATAGGCTCAACACAGCCCGGGGGAAATTGATGAGGCTTGTCAATTATAAGGATATATTATAGAGCTTGATCCGGGCGCTCCTCGATTGCCTTTCCTCCCACAGCAGCAGCGCAAGGAAGAGCATAAGGTGATGTGGGCCCTAATTCAATGACACAGATTTCTACTCTCTGTCCAAGAGTAGAGCGTTGTGTGAGAGCAGGATGGGATCCAGTGAGTGACAGAGTGGAAAATGTGAAGAATGGCTCAGTGGGACAGCGTTGGTGAGGAGCCAGGAGAGAGACGGTGGAGAGTGAGGGGAAAGCTGGCGTCAGCAGCAGATGAGATGAGCGGATGGAGGAGGAGTTCACTCTGTTGGCGCTCTGCTCAGGGAAAGGAGTAGTAGGAACGTTCACATATGGGCAACCCCCCTTCCACTACTTCCAGCCCCAGGGACGGCTTTCATAACAACAAGACCTTTCCACAGTGTTTCTGTGACAACAATGCCTGAATCTGATGCATTTTGTTTTGCAGCAGCTGCTCAGGTCTAACCTGTGGTAACACATTACGTGCACGTCACCAACAGCTTCCATTAAGGGTGTTTTCATCACACTTTCCTGTGTGACCACAGAGGTGCTAGTGTAAGCTGAACACATGCACATCAATAACCTCAGTGACTATGTAAGTATTTACATAAGATTTACTGCTTACTGTGTGGAGTGAAGCAGTTTTACTCCTCAGTGTCAAAACCACAATGTCACTCCTGCTTTTTATCAGTTATTTGATTATTAAAATCCAGCGTCGATAATAATAATCATGTTTTGTATGTAACCAAAATGTCAAAATACATTTTTGACTCAATGAATGTGTCTGGAGTTGCGCTTTGAAGTTAAATTACATTTTTAGGCCACACTGTACAGTACCAGTCAAAAGTTTTCCATTCAAGTTGACTGGTACTGTATATCTTTAAAAAAATTACATTATGTGCATTAATAACATTTGTTAACAGTTGTGATAAAATCATCCACTAAAATGAACTACAAAGCAACTTTGCCAATCTGTTATCTTTCCTGGCAGCAGGCCCCTGAGGGCACGCTAGGATGTTGCAATTTAATGTAGCATGTCCTTCCATTTAAAAGAATGATTCAGACAGCCCTTCCTTCACTTCCAGAGGAAAACAAACCTATCAAGGATGGAGACTGGCATTGCCTCACATGGTGAACAGATTGCAGGAAGTTTCCCCCCCCCAGCTAAGTTGTGAGAGGGCAGCCAAGCTCACCCTGAACCCACCTGGCCCTGTGTGACAGTGAGGTTAGAGTCCCACTGCGAGGCCTGATGTGGCAATACATCACACAGCTACAGCTCAGCCGAGACAAACCACACTGGTGTCTGGCAAGGACAGCTAAGGGACAGCTAAGGGACATCGTGGGACGGATGACAAGGGAAGTGAGGCAGGGCAGGAAAGATGGCTGTGAAAGGCACACAGTGTCAGACCGGAAGTGGCCACTCTCACTTAGTTTCCTGTTAGGAAGCACGTGAACGGTCACAGGGAGAACAGTATATATGGCAGTAAATTACAGCAGAATGGGAGGCAGTGAGCAGAGTTTCAGGCTGTATGTATTAAATAAAACTTCCCACATGAGGCCCCAGGACTCCTGTGTTGTGGCCTCTGCTCTTTCCTCTCTTTTAAGGAATCATTCTGGTTGGTTTGAAGTTGGGTCTTATTTTTAGAGTTTTTAGAGCCATCATTTCAATAGTGTTACAGAGTTGACTGCCGAGATGCTGGAATGCAGCGACCTAAAAAAAAAAAAGCGTAACTTATTTGGAAAACAAAATAAAGGCAAAAGTACAATTATAAGTTCATTAATATAAATCAGCCATTATAAACATCCAGCAAAGTTAGATGATGAACAGGTTGACTTCTTGGTTCAACCTTAAATAATTTGACATTTTGGAAATAAACTAGAAGAAGGTTTCGCTTAGCTTAGTATTAAGACTGGAAACATGCGGAAACACCTAGCATGGCTCTTTAGAAATAGTATAACACATTATATCTCATTTTAGTTGACACAAACAAAAATGTAAAACTGACAATCTGTGATTTAATTGGACGTTTCTCAGTGACTCTTGGCTTCTGATTTGGTGAAAATAAATATATTGTTGATCTTTGAGAAGAAACTGGTCAAATCTTTATTGTGCATCAGATGTATTTTTTCATCCACGTGATTAGACCAGTGTTTAAGGATTCTGGAAATACCTTCAGTACAGCAGTAAGTATTGATAAACCACCTTCTAGGTTGGACGCTTAGCTCTGTGACTTGAATGTGTTTGTAATACACGAGAGTCACAAACTGGGACTAAGTCTGTGAATGCCTCATTTTGAACTACACTGAAGAAATCTGACTGCCAAACACCCATCCCTCTGAGCCCACTGGACTGTTTATAGAAAATCTTTCAGCCGAGCACATTTCATGCATCAGGCTCCACGAGAGCTCTCATGAACAATTACCAGTACTAATAGGCTTTCACAGAGCAAAGAGAGATACTGTTTAGCTCTCCTCATCAAAGTTGAGATGTTTAAATTGATGTCTGGGAATAAAACATCTCCACATGTTCAAATATTTATGAAGCCTGCATTACACTCACCACAGAACAAGACTGCGTAGAACTGTGCCCCTATTGATTGTGGCCAGAAACATGCAGCCATGCTGAAAGTGTCGAACCTAATGCATCCCTCAGGAGCCGCAGTGATAAAATGTCCAACCATCCACTGCTATGCTAAAAGTACAGAGAAAATGACTTTTGGAAAATCAATGAGGGTTTTATTTTGAAATCCATTTAGGGAAATCATTATTTTCATTATTGTCCTCAGAGAAAATATTAGAAATCAAGCAAGCAAACTGTGAGCAGGCACGGATGCAACTAGCAGAGAAAGTTGTGCATGGCTGACTGACTGAAGACCTGAGAGACACAGGCAGCTGGCTCACTGAGCAGTCATCTGTGTGTGTGTTTATGTGTGTGTGTGTGTGTTTGGATCTCAGCAGTTCCAAATGAAATTAGCCATCAAGCTGAGTCCTTTAGCAGCAGTCTGCAGCAGAGACTCAAGGTCGGACTTGATGATTCTGCTGATGCATTTTATTCTCCGTAGCCTGCTGGATGAGGGGTTACCGCTGCCCACCAACCCCTCTACTCATTTCTTCATTCATTCATCTTTTGCATCTCTCCCACCTCTCCATTATCACCCTGGTTCTCCTGAGCAGGGGAGTGTGCATTTACCCGTTAAATTAGGTGGGGGAAGGAAGGGGTGACGGTGTCCGCCAGAGTGCCTGGATACCCTTGCTGATGTGCAGTGGGGAGATGGATAGGCTAAAGTGTCCTGATTTCCCATGTGACTACAGTAATTGTGTTATAATGGAGGTGGGAGCTGAGTGACCATCAGCAGAGGGACAGAGGTACAAAGCCAGCAGCTTTGCTTCCCTTCCTTCCTGTCATCATACAGAACAGTAGAGTGTAGAATGAGACAGCAGGGGATTGTGGGTATGATGCCTGTGTATCAAACGACATGCTTGGCCTTTCAGGAACACAGTGAGAGCTTCTTGAGGTGAGGGATTATACTAGCGTGTGCACCAAAGCTTGTTACAATTTATGTTTAAATCAGTCCTGAGCCACTGACTCTACATTTTGTAGCCACGTTCCCTCACGCAGGTAGTGAAGTGAACCTCATCTCCACCGGTTGGTCAAGTTGCTGTCTCAACACTTATTAGCTGATTTGATGAGCTTGAAACATTAAAACTGCATCTTACCCCAGGCTAATGTCACCAGCAAATATATTGATGTTTTTGCTATTTAATTAACATTTACACTATTCTTCATTTACTTCATTAATTTTCAAATGTAAGTAAAGTTAACAGAGTTTTAATGTTACAATATGGTGAAATGCAGGCAATGTTCTGTATTTGTGAAGCTGTAAAATCTGCTGTAAATCAGAAAATATCTGGTCTTTTTACACATTAAATTATAATCTTATTTACTACTATTTATAATCTTATTTTACACATGAAGTTCAGTTAACTTTTCATAAAGAATATGACTCAGCCCACGAAAACTTCAGTGGCTCTGAAGGGGTTTTGAAAGATTCAGGCATTTTGGAGGCAGGAGAGGTCTAATGAAAGAGACTATCCAGTTGTATTATGTGAAATGTAGGATTCAGAGTTTTTGGAGCGTGTCCGATATTAGAGAGTGAAAGTCTTATCTGTTGCTATGGTGGCCCTGAAGTGCAGACCACAAACGCAAATCGGAAAACACAACACATTGACCAAAACACAACACATTAACAGAAAACACAACACATTAACGAAAACACAACACATTAACAGA